>NNCF01130039.1:56839-69305 GCA_002313205.1 Laupala kohalensis | reverse complement strand
AAAAAAAAAAAAAAAAAGATATTGGACATCGCCCAAATTCGAAAATCTCCTAAAGCCAATTCGCAAAGATCCGAAAATACGTCAATTTTTTTTCTCGATCGATTGCAATACTTTCCTTACACTCTCTGTGCAATTGGAAGGAAAAAAGTGCACCACTGAGAAAGTTTTTAAAAACTTAATTTAGATTTCTTTTATTGAGCAGTGAACATATTTTGAATTATAACGGAACGATATATTCCAGGATTGGTCACAAATACATGGTTCTTTTTACAACGCCAACGTTTCTGCAATTAAATACATTTTCGAAACCTTGGTGTTGTAAAAAGAATATTTTATTGATGACTAATTCTCGAATATCCCGTGAACGCTTTAACTCGCGCGGAAAATCACTTCATTCGGATCTCGAGCGAATATATTTGTATATTTCTTCGATAATATTAAAAAGAAATATAAAATTACTCCTATCTCGGAATTTATTCAAAAAATTGCAAAAAACACATAAGTGACGCATTTCAAAATCCGATCACCGAAACTTTCGAAAAATATCGCGATCTCACGAACACCGCACCGGTTCACAACGCTCTTAAAAGATCACCAACGGACGTTCTCCAACATAAAATCCTTCGACCTGTCATCTGACTGGTGAGCCAAGTTGCCGGGGCACCGGCTAAGCGACTCATCACACTTTCTACGCTTCTCTCATCACACTTTCTAACCCCTCACCAACCGTTCCATGGAGAAAAGCTTAAATAGCAAGCTACAAAATCATTCTAAAAAATAAAAATAATTTGGTGTATTGTTGATTTAAAAGATAATATTTATTAAATTTGGGTAGAAAAACCATGATTTTCGAACAGAAATGCTCCCCAGATCCCTTCCCGGTTAGCCCNCCCCTTGACTTACGGTCTAGATCCGCCACTGCAGCTCCTGTATTCTATTTGTCTGATTTTGTTTCATATAAACACGGGATATTCCGGAGGAGCATCCGAGGTGTTTCATAAATTAAATATTGCAACATAAATAACACTGGTAAAGGAGCGAACAGAATTATGGAGATTCACATCAATACAGTGATATTAAAAATTCAGACGTTGGGGGAAATAAAAGCATTTTTTTTAATCGCGAAGAAAAAATATTTTTGTAACACGTGAACATCCATCATGAAAACGAAGAATTAGGGAACGAGAAATTATTTAAATCTATTTGAAGACTATCAAAGAACTTGTTATAACAGCGATGATTTTTTAAAATTTTTATTTTAAATGATGCATATAATCACACACAAATACGAACGTAACCAAAACAATGAATTCGCTTATTCCATAAATAATTCGAAATCCAATAAACTGTTCATTATTTTATACAAACGTACTACTCGATATTGCAACCATAATTTTCTTAAGTAATTGGCGATGAGTTCGAAAAGCTGTAGTAGCTCACCCTCCACTCACAAAATGATTCAAGCGCAGCAAACGCATATAAATAGTACAAGGGAAATTTTCTCTCGTTTTATCGGTTCGTGGATCAAACGAGTTTGTTCTAGAAACGTGTGTGTGTATTTTACACAAAAAACACGGAAAATAGATCCATTACCAAAAATGTTCAGGACCCCTGCGGGCCACACGCTACTGACCCATGACTTAAATCAAAATTTCAAGTAACTGTTAAAAGAGGGCTCGAACATCTGAGGGTCACTGTGCTAATGCACAGTTAAATTATTCAAGTTGTGTTAATTAATTATTAATTTCAGTATATTTTAAAGTGACTTCAGAAAGTTAACATAAAAATCATGACTTTTGAACATTATATTGTTTTATGGTTCACCTATGAATCTTGTGATGCAAAACTATTTCAAGTTCATTCTCACTATGAAAAGTAATGTTTTGCAAGTTCACATACTGCCGTAATATCTTGACCCATTCATCAAGTTAAGCACGCGCTATCAATATATCACTGAATATTCAAACATTTTGGTATGTCGTACAAAGCTGAACCATACAAAAAAATACATTAGAGATCGTAATTAAAAAGCAATTTTTCTCTGTTTTTAATTGTATACCCAGTTGAATGAGAGTAAGACGTTATTCTGTCATTCCCGACCAATTGTTGAGACGTGGGATCGGATTTTTTATTATTTTGAGTTCTCAATAATGTTCCGGGCTTATATAGTAGCCAATAAATATATAAATAAATAAACTTAACTGTCAAAAACAGTTGCAAACTGCGTATGAGTACGGGAGGATAATAGACTAAGTTACTCTCCGGAAACAAGCAAGGGACCATCCCATCAATTCCGATCAAGGGTCCAAGGACAGAGGCGGTTTAAACTTGTAAAACAAATTTGAATAAAATACGTACTGTTATCAATTTATTAATCCAAAATTAATCGTTGATATAACGTGCAGTCAAAATTCGAGATTAATTATAACAAAAGTATTAAATGACATCCTGGCCCGGGTTTTTCTCCGTTTTTCCTTCTGGTAGAGGCGGATTTCTTATACAGGTTCTCTAGGCTTTGTCTAGGGGCGTGTTTATTGTAACAATACATCGTGAATTTAGTGTTATTTCAATTATTATGATTTTTAAACACTATACTCAGAATAATCTATAGTTCGATAATAACTTGTACATGTAAATTTTTTGCTTAAAATTACAAACATATTGACATTCTATTAGTATTATAACTCGCAGCCAACTTTTTATCTTATCTAGGAACTTTTGCTGAAATTTTTGAATCCGCCTCTGCCTTAGGGCCGTTGATCGGAATTGATGGGATGGTCTCTTGCTTGCTTCCGGAGAGTAAATTAGTTTTTTTTCCTCCACGTGGTCATACGCAGTTTGTACTTTTTTTTGACAATAAATTTATTTATTTATTTATTTATTCATTCCCGTCCATGGAAAACGCGCCACTGCCCGGAGAGAAACCTAGGTCAACAAGAAAACTTAAATGGTTAGAGAAGCCTATTTAATTTTTTTCTTCTTAATCCTGTTAAACCAGTACGAATAACGTCATAAAACACAAATTAATAAGGAAGCAACCATGAGAAGAACGAAAAGCGACGAAAATGCGTAAGAGGAACGAGTATTCTACAAAATAATTTAAATGACTAAATACATCCTTTCAAACAGTGAGTAGATTTTTATGTGGAAGATACTGAATATATGACAACATACAAAACAGAATAATACAGCACAGCAAGATACGTACCTAAGGAACCCGCTTGTTGCACTCACTAAGACCGACTGACTAAACTGAGCATAGTCTGCATGGGAAACACAAATTTACCGAGTGATGTGATAACGTGATTGAATAGTTTATGTCAATACATGTAGCAACGCGTCAGTACAATACGAGGAAAACTCCGCAAACATAAGAGTATTTCGAATAAACAAATGTTATCTAAATGAGAAAGCATTCTAGGAATAGAAAGTAATCGAAATTATATCACATTGTTGATGTTCAGTGGTGAAATATGAATTACTTACGGTTTTTGGGCAGTAAATAATCTTAAAATTACCCTTTAGTATATTTTTTCGAAAATTTAAATGTTTAAAGACGCATTTTCCTATCTTTCTCGTCTCGGTGTATTCCTGAAACTGAAAATTTATATTTTTTCTCTACGTAAGCAATACAACAATTAGAAGTGTATTTGTGTATTTCAATCTTCAGCAATTTCCATGGTGTAAAAAGAAATAATGTATTCAATTGAAATAAGGCGGAATGTACAGTACAATAATAGTCTTCTCTTTCTTTTTTCTTCTTGCTTTTCCTTGACTTACAATTTTGCCTTTTTGTTTGGCTTACATATTGTTTTTTCTTCTTCTTTTGAGTCTTACATATACCTTTGTTTTTCTTTTATGGATTACACCCCAGTTGCGTTTTCTTCTTTCATTCTTTTCTTGTTTACAAGATGGTGTGCATGGTATTGTTAGCTTCGGGTTACTCAATGAGTATGACCTGATGTCGCTGTTTGTATCGCTGACGATTTAAAAAAATGAGTATTGAGAGTGGTTTCACGTGATATTGTAGAGTATATCCTATCGGTATATCCATGAGGAGAAGAAGGTAAAACGAAAACCAACAAACAAGAAGAAAAAAGGCACATGTAATCGAAAAACCAAAAGAAGGCTAAGAAAAATCCTAAAAAGAAATCCGAGAACAATACAGTTAAATGCAAACTGAAGAAGAAAAAGGCTAAGATGTAGCCAAAGAGAAAACCAAAGAAGGTGGATCCGTGCAAACGAAAGGAAAAGAAGTACAATTAGTGTTGGTGAAATGCAAATGATTAGTAATTTCATAAATACAATGTCATAGAAAAGGGTGGAACATTAAAAAATAATTATTTTAAAAACTATAACAGATAACATAAACAAGTTGAAAATATTCAGAGAATTAAATTTTTTTTATATTAGCGTAAAATGTTTGCATGTGAGCGTCATTTCCCACACAAACACGTCAGATCAAAAGTTGACTTCGCTCGTCTGGTGCCTCCCGTAGATATTACATTTGTTCAATTTTTAAATTATTACTAGCTTATTTGACGGATTTTATGGGATGCAAATATTTTAAAAAAATTTAAATGTAGGTAATGGGAATGTTAGAACAGGCCCTTTTATATTTTTATAAAATCAAAAATGATACAATTTTAATTTTTTAGAACTCTTACTTAGAACATAGATTTTTTCAAGTATGTCAAGTCTCAGAATAATGGTTTTCATTGTATATTAAAAATAATTCACAAATCCACAATGGAAATAATCGATTACAATTACTGGTTAATCGAAATATTTTCAATAATTGCTTATCGATAGTTTCCAGGCCTATCACATTCGTATTTTGAGCAGTAGTTTTTCGATCATAGCGCCAAGAGCAATGAAAAAAGAAAATGTTTCGTGAAAAAGTTACTTTTTCTGTACTAAATAAAAAAAGTTATAATATAATCTATACTAAAATACTTTGTTAAAAGAATTAAGGTTTCCATTTAAATTTTGAAGGAGTCCTCCGCTCTCTCTTCCCCATTTTTGTAAGGTTCATCGCCATTCTAAGCAGAAAACAAAAGTAATATTAATTCCAAATTTTAGCAGAATTATTTTAGGGACATTATATGGTCAAACTTAAGAATATGGTCCCACAAGGGTTCGAAAAAATAATTTATGTCATAAATATTAAATATTGCGGTTCCGAAAATTTAAGCCCTATTCTTCGCTTTTCATATTTACGATAGTTATAAAGAAATATTGTTTCGCACTATTTTCTTCTTTCCGCCACCGTTTATGTTAGTATGTTAGGTTATGTTAAGTATAATTATAAACAATTGTTCGGTCACAGTCGGCGATGTTAGGTTTGTTAGACCCGGCGATTCCGTTTTAAGAAAATCTGTTGTGTGAAGATGGAGGCGATGGTGGATGAAGCAGCACACGTGGAAGGATATACGAAGAATCAGGTTAGAATAGGATCATAATGTTAAATTTGTAATCGAAAAAAGGATTTTTTTTTTACATAAAATGATTTAATATGTAATTTCAGAGAACAAAGTCCCTTCCAGGTTCATGGCAAAGTTCACCACCAAATAAATTGTTTTTTTTTTCTCATTCGAAATTCGAGGTTTACGCGCGGCAAAACTAATTTCGACATTTCGACATTCGTGTTTCTGAATTTCGACATTTTCTTTTCCTGATCACTCTTCGTCAACAAATTTAAACTTTGCCCTCCATGTTTCCAGTACACTAGATTTTCGAGATTAAACTGTTACTCTATTTACAGATTTCTTGAAAGGGTATTAGAAGATAACATGGGATCTTGCGGAAAAGGGGTACCTATTTTCTGCTTCCTTCAGACCAGTCCTCTAAAATAAATTCTGCGCGTTTCCACATCCCATAAAAGGCGTTCAGGAGAATTTAATCGGAATGTTATGACTAAATCCTTTCGTCCACGTGTCTCGAAAAGTAAGCGAACCTATGAAGGCTCTTCAATTTATTGTCAGCAAATTATCGAGTGAAATTTATTTTCGAGTGAAAAATGTATGAGTATTTTGACGTATTCATTTCATAAGTCCATACATATTATTAAACCAAGGCACTCGTAGATTCTATATGCATGATTTTCTCGGTAACTACTGAGAGGATTTTATTTCTGTTTTCACAAATGGATAGGGTGTTTCTTTCAGAGGGTTTTTGGAAATAATTTGTTGATCTTTTATGTAAATTATCTCCCCTATGACGATGAATGTCAATCAAGCCGGAAAAATCCATCTTCGGTGCCAACGGTTAGAGATACGAGGCAACAATGAGTGGCAATATTATTCGCCTAAAAGAGTTCCATAAAAATGTTTGCAAAAGCATATGTCTCTCTACAAATAACAACATAAATTTTAAAAAAAAGGTTTAAAAAGACGTTAAAATATTTCTACTCTTTCTTTTTTAAGTTGAAGTATTTTAACACGTCTATTTTTATACCTTTTTTAATGGATCATTCCATTTCAAATCAATCAATGATAATTAATTTGTTATTCAACCATTTTAAATATTTTTTTGGCACACACATAACTACATGTTTTAATTGTTCAAAAGCGCATATGTAATGTGGTGCATCCCATTTTTGTCAAATAAATATATTCGAATCTTTCGCAATATCTCTGGAACGAATTATTCTAGAATCTTAACTTCGAATTCATTAAATTTAACATGAACTGGGTTGTATTTGTGTCATACAGTAATTTTCCCTATATCAGTTTTTAATATTAAATACAGGACCCTGAATTTCTGCAAGTTACGAGACGAATTTTTTTTTCTCTTGTAAGGAATGTATATGAAAGTTAAATTTTCACGAAATTTCAAAACTGATGTGGCAATACTTCAAAAATTATGTTTCAAAAATAGTGTTTTCTTTTAAAAAAAACATGTTTTACGTGTTAAATATCTCTTATGGGGAAGATCCTAAAAATCTAAAACTTGGAGAATTTACAGTCCAACCAGATAACAATATGCAGTAAAAATTTAATGACTCATAGAACTGCTTCGTGAATGACAGTTTCTAGGAAATTGCCGAAAATTGTTACAAAGTCTGTGTAAACTGAAGTCACCTCACAGGTGTAAACATGCAGAGTAATAAAAATAATTAAAGCAAGTTTTAAAAAGTAGCAATATAATCAAGAATGATAGTAATAGAACAAGACGGTAGGGATCTAATGACCCAGATGTTGGTGAACCCTAAAGACAAAAAAGGGAAAAATATTATCTATAATTTTTGTGCGATCAGCATTTTTACATATTTTTAAATTATGAGAAAACTCACATTCTCTAAATTCCTGGGAAGCATACAAGACAAGTGGGAAAAAAATGAATCCTCATCAAATTAAATGGGTTCTTTCAACAGAGATAAAACTGTCTTTAAATCGTAAAATTTGCGAGAATAGTTGAAATTTAACTAGTGTGTTAGTGAACTGTCACCGTCGCCGCTATCCCTTACCTCGGGAGCGGCCATTCGACCTAGAGAGAGACCCAACCTAGATACCTAGCGTCGTGGAAAGAGCTAGCTGAAATACCGCCATTTCGCTCGAGTCAGCTTTCTAATTCATTGCGCAAATATTAGCTTTTGAAATCCCATTCATATCTATCGAATATTTTCGTCATATTGAGTAGACGAATCATAAAGACAAGCTGAATGTCTTCAATACAACTGTTCTCTATTATCAAACAAGGGCGAATCAATCACGCATCCAAGAAAAAGCATGAAAAGAAAATAGCTTGAAATATGACCTCCTAAAATAAAAACAAAATTAGTTAGCTATTTGTTATATTTACAGAATATTAACAAATTTTACTTTCAATAAATTATAATAACACAGAAATCACTTAAATTGTCATGAACCTCACCGCCAGGTAACAGATTAAGCATGTTACGTTGATTGAGAATGAAAGACGAGATTCGATCTAGGGGACTTACAACTTAACGTGCTGATGGTAGGTGTCAATGGTAGACTGGGCCCAGAGGTTAACGGTGTGTCGCAGTTGGTAAGCGCAACATCGCCTTAGGCTGAATATCCCGAGTTCGAATCTCGGTCCCGTCTCCCATTTTCATTCAACATAATATAATTAAATTATAATAAGTCAGTTATTAAACATGCAAACATCAACCAATTTTTAATTCCGAAAATATTGCTTATCAATCGTAATTTCAGTCAAAATTCGAGATTAAAAACAACGACAGAATTAATGATACCGCCGTTCTCAAATGCTGCTACTCGTATGCCCTGAGCAGTAATGTATTGGTTCAAAATGTTTGAAGTGCATTTGAATGAATCCACTTATGTTCAAAATTGTACGCATGTTTCATTGCTAAGTAGGTCAAAATGAAACCAAAACGCTGGCAAATGAAAATTTCGACAGTTTTTTTGAACTTGAAACTGTAAACCTTATCGTGTAGAAGAGTATTATCGGAAGATAATTTCAACTTCCTTTGTGTATGCTAGGAATTGCTTCTTTTTCTTTATTGATGAAATCCAGTGGTCAGCACCAGCGGCAGATCCAGACTATAAGCAAGGAGGGGGCTACGTTTTATAAATATTGTTAGAAATATTATTATATTATTGTAAATATTATTACAAATATTATTGTAAATATTATTATAAATATTATAGCGATTTTGTATTTTAATATAATACATCAATTCATCAAATAGATAATTAAGAATTCATTAAATAAGGAATTTATCAATTGTTTAAAATGGCAAATACATATTAAAGAATAAAGATACGAAGATACATTTTATTAATTTCAATATTACCTGTTGAAAGTTTAGGTCCAATGGGGGAGGGGAGGCTATAGCCCCCTTAACCTAGGCGGATCCACTGGTCAGCACATCTCTAGGAAATAGTACGCTAGTTGGCAGTAATGCAAGAAAATAAATAGAGCACAGAGAATATTCAATATCTCGCGAAGAATAATTTTACGGGCGTCTGATAACGACCGTTTTTTCTGAGGAATAGTCACTAGGGTTATGTGAGGAGACAATCCGGAAAGGGAAATATGTATATGGTATATTTTAGAAATGTGTAGAAACGTTGGACTGCTGGTACCAGACAGAAAGTGAGCAGTCCATGGGCATTTGGAAGATCAACCAGTGATTGGAGAAAATGGGAAAGGTATGTGATAATGGAGAAACACGTAGAACGGTTAGCAACATTTTCTTTCGGATGAGCCATGACACATTTTCTAGTAGTCACAAGCATTTGTTCTCATTACGTTGGGGTTTTTGAATAAGATGATTACAAAATTGTAAGCAGATTTAGTATGATGACTCACTCTTTGCGTGACGCGGAAGGCATTCGTCGTACTTTGTGACGAAACTGATTACGGAATAGTGTACACTGTCCAGACGTGAAGCATCCGAACGGAGGGGAAGATAATCTCCAGGTTTCCTTGTCTCACCATATGGTAACCTTATCTCTTGATAATTAGTTTTTTTAAATTAGTTTTTTAGAGAGTAAATTAGTTTTTTTTCCTCCACGTGGTCATACGCAGTTTGTACTGTTTTTTGACAATAAAAAATTTATTTATTACTTGTTACACGGGTGACCGTTTACCTCCGCGCGATTCTTTTGCAACTAACTTCTTGCTCGTCACAAAGTCATCCTGGGTTCAATTCCCGGTGGGGCCAGAAAAAATTATAGCTTTACACATTAATGTCTCAGTTCATATAGCTGTGACTATGGAAATGCTAACCATACTTCCTCTATCCACCTCCTGCTAATATCAATAACTCTTACTATTACTAACCACTTCTACTAACACTTCCACGTGGGTCAAGTTGTTGGTAAACCCAGCTAAGCGGCCCACCTACTAACAATGACCTACCACCCAACTCCTACTTCCTATCGCTCCATGTAGATAAGCTTCAATAGCACTAAGCTACATTTCCCATTTACAAATACTTTTACAAATCACAGGAAAATAATCTAAGGTCCTCGCAAAGAAAAATAACGAGAAGTAACCGAAGGAGTGAAAACGCGGTTATATGTCAGATGCGGGGGCTCTGCCAAGCGTAGGTAGCTCCATCCATTCCAGATGGCATGCCACGGCACCCGCACTAAGGCTGCTCCAAACCGTTCAAAAGCTAACTTGATGCATTGTTCCTTCAGGCAAAGGTTAGAGATCAATCCCTTTCCGTCATAGCAGTCATACCAAATGGTTAATGTACGCATAAGCATTCAGACATAAATTCACAAAGATTCTGCTGAAACGAATATAACACCCATGTGTCTACGACGAGATGAGAAGACTGCGATCTCGTAATAATGCCATTGGCTTCTCGATTTTCCGTGGTCTTTATTGGTCATAATGGTCCCCTCATTCTATTTTTTTGCTGCGAGGATTGTATTTATAAATGTCCTTGTGTCGTGAGTGACTGAGTCACTCATCACTGCAAATATTCTTTCATATTTCACCTCCAATATAGATTTGCATAGTTCGATCTCCATTCTATAAACAAGTTTTCTAATTTAGTTTCTTTGACATATTTCATTATCATGCATACGCTGAATAGATGAAGTATGAAAAGTATGTACTATATTTGATTGTGGGAAATTCAGCTCCCAAAATGTGTATAAGAAAAACATTCATATGTTTGCACTATAAACGAGTGTGATCTGACAGATTTCATTTCGCCAGCACATTTTGGGAGCAGAATTTCCCACAATCAAATATAGTATATGCTTTTCATACTTCATCTATTCAGCGTATGCGTGATAATGAAATATGTCAAAGAAACTAAATTAGAAATAATTTCTATTTAGTTTATTGATATTGTAACGAAACGTGACGGTGTAATGAGTAACACCTTACCCTAATTAACTGCTCCGGCTAGCTTGAGATCGCATTATCTTGTACTTAAATTTTGAAGTAGGTTCGGCCCCAAAAATAGGTGAGCACGACACTCAAGGTTCCTTTATAGGAAAACACTTTTATTTTAAATAATATTGGTTCAATTCTTTATTAACGTATGAATACATGCTGAAATAATAATAATATGTACATACTCCCTATTCAAAATCACCACAATACACATTTACAAAGAAGAACTCCACTCTCGGTTTCACTAGACCCTTAATGGCGCCTTAATTAAAAACAAACAGGTTATTATGAAAGAATTAATAATTTTTAGGCCCTTCTTCGTTCTTCTTAATTATTTAACATGAGTAAAATCAAAAGTCCTGGGCTAGGGCATCAAAGTTCACAAAAGTTGAACTCATTCTTCTTCGCAGCGATAACACACATAAAAAGGGTTGGTCGCAACCAACTCATGTTACCTTAGTAAAGAAGTGCCGCTTGTCAAAAGTTGGGGTAGCAGATCAGAGTCCTTCTCCTCGAGTCAGAATTCATTCACGCTAGCAGCCCTCCTCCAGCTGTTGACTCGCGTGCCACCGAAGAAACCAATGACCTTAGCACCATTCCCTCAGTTCTTCCAGCAAGCCGCCGCCGCCGTGATGACTTTCCTATTTAGAGTTCATTGTTCCCGAACTGAGTTTACTTAATTTCGGATCCGGTTTCCGTATAAACTTTCGACCTAATTATTGCTTACGTATTGGTGATGACTTTCGCCCACGAATTCTAATTACACGAACAATTAATCGACCAAGTATTGATTCAACTCGAACAATGTACTCTGTTCGTAAATAGCTGAGTGGTTGTCACACCTCTCACAAAAACTTCAAAGTCGAGAATACTCGCAGAAAATCAACGAAGTGCTCGAACTATCTTGAAATAACATAACTTCTAAGTGAAGTCTTTTGAAGTAGTGATCTAAGTGAAGTCTCTAGTGAAGTTCCTCTCCCATCTTTAATAACATTATCCCCTCTCTATCACCCTGAATCTCCCTCACGTGCTCATCTTTCAAAAATCACATGACTTTTGACGTCCAATTAAATTCGACTCCTACTCCACGTGGAGTCGCTTCCATTGTTGATATTTGACGAAACGTTTGCTAGTTCTAAACGAATAATCATACTTGCTTTTGGAAAATTTCTAGTCTCTCAAAGCTACTATTTTTTTTCCACACATCTCCTCAGTGATTTTAACCAGACCGCTTTCCCTTTATTAGCAATGTGATACTTGAATTTTGACAGCCTTAGAAATCTTGTACGTTGAACATCTCTCTTAAGATTTCTATCCCCCTGGAGTTTCGACCCTTCTCGAAGGTAGCGACCATGCGCGTCTCAGTTTTATTACCCTACTAGCACGTGCAGCCTTCATTGTTTGTGCGCTCACAAAAAAAAACTCCTTCCTTCTTTCTAATATTTTTCCATGTCCTTTCGAAGTAACTGCGCACCCGATCCTCGTCTGTCACTGATAACGGACCTCCCCTTTTCTAAATATGCTGAGACCCTATTTGTCCCTTCTTTATATGAATTTCATCTACGCCACTCTGCTTCTGGCAGACGTAAATGCGTAGGACGCTATCCTCCTCCCA
>NNCF01130039.1:43897-56678 GCA_002313205.1 Laupala kohalensis | reverse complement strand
TATATATATATATATATATATATATATATATATATATATATATATATATATATATGCATAGAGAAGTAAGCGATTTTTCGTTATTTGTGCTCGAGGAATATGCATTTTTCACTCTATGAAAAGCATTTCTAAACCCTAATAAAAGTTTTAATATATTTTTCTTAATATAAATTTAATCAGATATTTTTTCACTGCATTCATGTATCAATTTTATTTGAGAAAGTCTGAAATCACAATGGAATACGACACAGACACATATCTCAAGAATTTGTAAGCAATGTAAGGAGTTTCGTATTCGAATTTGAGAAACTTTTAAATATAATCAAAAACTTTAAATATTTAGAACACGATACAAACATTTTTGTTTCAGTGCATCTTTCTTGAAAAAAGGATCGCTTCAAACCTTCGCAAAATATCTCATCTACGAAACTCCTTCAATCCCCATGACATAAATATTGATTGATCAATGTAATTCTTCTCAAGGTCTTTGGAATGTTTTGCTAATACAGCTAACGCTCTACCCACTTATTTTCAGCTGAGAAAATAAGACGTTAAATCAGCCGGTGTGGAGCGGAAGCTAATACGAGTATTAGCACTGTAGTTTCTGCTACTAGTGTAAATATTTGTACAATACTCAGAAAAGTAAACCACATACCCTGTCTTTCTATTCCCTGTCAGGCATTTGAATAAAAACATCATTTTTCTTAGCTGTGACGGAGTAGGAACTTCATACGGAACGTTTTGTCAAAGGGAGGTGAACTGTGAGCAGAACTCATGATATGTTATCGCGAAGCTGGTGTTGGGTCTTTCGTTTTGTTCAGTTACATATGGGAAAGAGCTGTACCACATTGTTATTTTTATATTATTTTAGAAAAGATTCCACGACTTCGTTTTGCGTGTGGTTTAGAATTATTTTGCGTAAATAACCAGGTATGAAACATTTTTGTATCATTTGAAAATGCTCGTCGTATATTCAGTGGACGTATCATAAGAGACGAAATTAGTGTGACGTCACGTCTACACAACCCCACGCCGTTCTTCCAAACCAACTTCAGGTGCAGTCGCTAAGCTTAAAACTATCAAGAAAAATTGTGAAGTGCTTTGTTCCAAAGTGTTGTTACTACAATGAGTGAGAGAGTTGCTCATTCTTGAGATTTCCGAAGGATGAAAAACTAAAAACGTTATGGATAAAGAACGTGAAGTAAGATACCAAAGGATATTGCGTTCTTGATGGCTTAGCCTCAATTTTACGTACCCGGGTATGAAGCATATGTGATGTGTCTTAGAAAGTGAAAGTTTAGTTAAGTTTTCTTGATTTGTATTTTCATGTCATAGGAGAAGTTGTTGGTAAACCTAACTAACCGGTCCGCTTCCTAACAAAAGTCCACCCAATTCTAACCTCCTACCGCTCCATTTAGATAAGTTTCAATAGCACGCTATTTACAAACATTACAAATGAAAAACAAATCATGGGTTTGAGCTACTAAAGACGGACAGTACCTTACTATAAAGCATCATGTATTCTCTATAGTACTACGTGAAAATCACGAGATCGAAGAAAGAACGTTGGCAGTATGTTCACTGAGAGTCTACACTAGGCTAATTTAATGCTATATTCATGTTATGCACAAAAAACGAAATTGACCATTCGATTAAATAAACGACTAAAAGTAGCTTTTGTAGATGTATTTTTGCCAGAACCTGTTTTGGGCGTTTTTTAAATGACAAATCTACTTTTGGGAAGGCGAATCATCCAAAACTTCTGTCATCGCAACAAGAATATAGCTTTTTATACTCAAAGCAACAACAGGGACTAAAAGGAAGAAACGTTTTTTTCATATAAAGTAGAACCAAAGTCTGTAACCCTTGTAGTTTTCACGATATGGATTTTTAAAAAAAAGAAACAAAATCTTATTTTTAAATATTCGGATGATGAAAATTATATCTCGAATTAATTGAGATATCTGGGCCTCAGTTTGTAAACATTGTTATTGAAAAAACAAAAAAAGAGTTATTAGGTCTTTTAATATTTTATTTTTTTAGAGTGAATAAGGATAAAAATGTTTCCAAGTTTTCCTTCACGCACGCTAATTATTATGCATTCCTTTCGCTAATTACGTTTCACATTATATTATCTTCCGACTAATTGAGATATCAACTGCTTTTAACGTAATGTTAAATCAAACATCGAAAATCTAATTTCTGGAAATTTTTATATTTTTTATGGATGAACGGGGGTGAAAATAGATGACTTGCTATTGGAAAGGCACAACTAACGAAAAGAACTAAATAAATACCGACACGAGAAAATTTGTAAAGAACAGTTCTTCACCCCACACTACAATATGCCTGCCTGGTCTCGAATGGGGCAAGCACCTATCTCATTTAAAATCATGTTTTCCAACATAAATTTTTAAAAAGAGCTTCCAATGCGTCGTGATATCTGTTAAATAACCAATTACTCAGAAAACTCAATAATCGACGCATTTAAGTTCTCTCCTATACATTTTTCCCTAACTCTCACAACCCACCCCATTAATTTTAACCTTAGAGAAACTTCAGATTCCTCTCAGAAGAATACATTCTAAGCTACCGAAACCTATTTTACGTTCTCGGAATTGTTTAAATAGTTGATAAAAATAGAAAAGAAAACAATTTACGTGTTCTAGCGGAGTATTAACTCTGGAATTACATCTATCTTCTTTCAAACTTTCCCCACAATCCAATCTGAATACGGTCACACTGACGGGTCCATCTTCGTATCGGTTCATCGTCTTCATAAAGGAGAATATACAACTGCGAAAGAAGAAGTGGATGTTATGTTTCTCTTGCTATGGGTTCCTATTACACACTATCCTGTTTTTTGATAGTCTTATCGAAAACGGTTGCAACAATGTAGAGTGTCACCCTGCGGATGACCCTCTACATTAAGGCATTTTTAACAGCTTGCAGGAATTAACAAGGTATTTACATACATGTTACATTACATGCCAATAATAAAAAAAATATAAGTGTTACATGAATACATTAAAAAGTACAATAATAATAATTTAAAAAAATAATAATAAACAAAGAAATTTAATGTACGAGAAAATTTATATTGAATTCCGGGGTTAATACCCCGATAGGGTAACATTGTAGACACTCTACACTGTCGCAACCATCACAGAGAATACTAATAACTATTGAGAGAAGTTTTTTCATGTCACTTCCAAAGTTTTTTAATTTTGTTCATGCATTTTTTTAAAATTATGGTTTACGTTTTTTATTACATAAATTGTATTTCTTAAAAATAAAATTGCCTTAAATCTCTTTACTTATAAATATTATAGGTTTGTTTCTTGGTTTTTGCTCTGCAACCAGAAAGCGCTATCTTATTGTTGCACCCATTGTCCGATATTTTCATGTCCCGAGGTTTCTAAGAGTAGAGTAAGAAATTCTTGGACTTCTGAAACCAGATAGTGTATAAACGGAAATATGAAAAAACTATGAAAATCCTGCAACTAACGGAATAATTTTACAAGTTACTTTTAACTTCAAATATTTCGATAGATGTCAACGGGTTAAGGAATTCCTACGCTTATTACAGACGTAATTTAACAAAAATAATAAAAAAATAAACGAGTTTTATGTAATCGATATGGAATCACGTGACTAAAGTAAATAAAGATCAAGTAAATAATTTTAATTTTTTGACTTTCTTTTTTTCTAGGTTTTGCATTTGTAAAATTAATTCGTATACAATTCAATATTAAACATAAATTTGGGACATTTTACTCATTTGATGTGGATGAATGTTTCATTTGATTATTACAAAATTAAATAAATTGTTAGATAGTTAAAATTCTGGGAACGAAGTCTCTTTAGGATCACTCAAGATTGCAGGACGCCCGTACTTTACACCGTGCAACATTGTGATAGTTACGCCACCTGCAGTAACGCAAGCCCTGCAGTAGTTAAATTTTAAGGGTTTAAGTTACACGGAAAATTTATAAAAACTAATAAATTAATTAAATTTGTCTGAAATCAATCAAAAATAGAAAAAAAATCCCGTTTGTTTCTGCCAGTAATGAGATGAAATGCGGAATTATAATTAGTTTTATTCGTAGATACAACTTCTGATAAATGATCGCAGGAAAACCGCAACGATGCGTGTTCTAAAGATACAGCGCATCCTCGCCGTCAATGCAGCGTAAAAAATGCCTTACGAAGACGTCACGTGACCAATGAAACACGATAGTGTTTTCTTATCGTCCCACTGCTCCTCCCTTATCTCACTGTTAACGGCAGCCTCCGCCGAGTTCGGTCAGTCTGCTTTAGATAGAGAGTATACGACGCAACTGCCATAGGTGAGTTTCTCTCGCTTTGTCGCATGACACTGCGTTGTTCACACTTCAGGGGTGTCAATTTCGTTGTGGGCAAGCACAATAGCAATAGAGCTTTCTAGATTTTGAGATTGATTTACATTTTATCGAAAATCATAAACCTTATTAACGAATTATTAGGGCTAGGATAATGCACGTTTTGCATATTTTTCCCGACTTTTTATGACTTGAGGATCGATTTCTATATTTTTTAACCTCGTAGGATAATGTAATAGTTCATATAAATGCATATTCCTGAAGATTTTTGTTTGAACTACTTTTTTTTAGTTTTAGTTTATATTGATGTAATAACAAGAAAATTCATGTTTATTATCCAAATACAGCTTATACCACATCAACGAGCTCAATGATATCCAACTAACTCAATTTACACTTGCTCTCTTGTAGTAATAAGTAGATAAGTATGTAACTATTTTTCGAATTTTTATTGCATTTATTTATTGTACATCAATCCGAGCCCCGTTAATTATGCTTCTTAACTACATCTAATAAGCCCCGAATTTAATTTGCTCATGATACTTATTTTATTAGGAGCCTATTTACTGTAATATAAATTCTAAAGAGTCAACAATACAATAATCTTCTGACTGATTGCAATTTCCGTCCATATCCGCAAGAGAAACCGACAATATTGATATCTCATAATACATTTAATGTGTCTGATTTCTCTAATACTACGCAATCAAATAGTAAATTAACAATTCTTTTTCGATTTCTCTCTGCCATATCTAACCAATTGCCAAAGATGTTCTTAGTTCAAGAAATAATTTCTGCTGTTTCGATGGACAAGTACTTTTGCAAAATTTACTCCTTGGCCAGGACAACGGAGAGAAATGTTATGAATTCTGTTACGTCGAATGAGAATGGGAGACGGGACCGGGGTTCGAACCCGGGACCTTGAGCTCGGCGCGCTCATGCGCCTACCGACTGCGGCATCCCGTTCGCCTCTCGGGTCCGTCTACTACCCAAATAAAGTACTTCCCAAATAAAATACTACCCAAACCAAAAAAAAATTGAGAGATTCGAGATACATAATATTTAGAATCATGTTTTGCTTATAAATATAGGATAACGTTCTTCTCTATGGAAAACCTATTCACTCATCCACACGTTCCTTTTTTTCTCCTTTTGTCGTTATCTAAATCAATACAACTATATCTCATCTGATCACATAGCTTCACCAAAAAATGTAATCCCAACTCCAATTCTCCTCAACTCGCCGCCATTTTCTACTCCAAACGCGCCAACTCTGGCGACACTATAGTTGCTAGTGTAGACGCGTTCGACAAGTGTGTCGGAGATATGCCCGTGCTTTCTGAGAGGAACTTGCGAGAGAAATTGCGGCTCGTGTAGACACCTTAGCAAATTCTCTCGACATAAATGTCGCAAAATTTATTGCTCGTGGAAACGGGTCTTAAGTTAAGTTTTATTTTTGAAATGTGCGATAAGAAAGAAATGTTTTTGACGATAAATTCCGGATATTTGCTTACGTTGCCTAAACGGTTACAGATAGGTGACAACTGTGAATGGCAATATTGTTTACAGGAAAGACCGCGTCATCATAGAATTATCTACAATTATTAACCTAAATTATCGATAGAACGTTATCCAAAATAGAAGTCTTAAAATAATTCAATTTAAGAGAGTATTTTAAGAAGGAAAAAAATAATCATCATCAAATTTAATGGATTATTTGTTTCGTGCATTTAACAAAGATAAAATACGTCTTTAAATCGTACAATTTCAACAAATAGTTTGGATTTTAAAAGAATTATGATGAATTGGTGCTGCCGCGTCATGTCTCGGAAACGAAAATCCGAACGGCGCTGTTCCCACGAGATAGTTCAGATGCACAGTCAAGTTTCGTATTAAATTTGTATTATTATTATTATTATGAATTATTGTGAAAAATTAGGATGCTGTACATGTTTTAAAAAACCAGAATGTAAAAGTATTTGATCTTAAAATATAGATAGTTTTTATTTTTTCTTGGTAAAAGATTAGTCTAAGAAAAATCCGGGTCAACGCGAGGTAATCAGCTCATCGTAGAATAATTTCATTGTATATAATCTGGCATAGTTTATTATCCACGGCTAAAAAAGTTCTGCCTATTTTTTTTACGAACTAGAAGGTCGTGCCGTAGACGTGTAACGTACCGGGAACGTCGGGCGGCGTTTGGAGAACAAAGAATAATCCGACGTAACGGTTTCAGTGCCGCCGCTCTATCTACGCGCGCGACTCCGCTGCTACCAGCCTAACCACAAACGTTTCCGTGTCTTCTTTGCCCACTTATCGTTCAACGCAGGATAAAAATATGTTTGATTTCGTACATTTAGCTTTTATTTGGACCTCTTTCTATATGATTGGGAACTAAGATGTCTGTTATTTTTATTCCGATAATGAGTCAATGTTTTTAGAAAAGTACCCCACTCCCCCCTCAGGACCGTAGACCGTGCGCGCAGGTTAAGCGTCGGCTCTGTGCGCCGCTCATCTCGAGAGAGTAAGTTATTTAAATAATGTTAATGCAGTTATTTCAGCGCATATGAATGCTACTTAACAAAAGGGACATTTTTTTCCAATACTCAATCTTGACATGTATGCATTATCTCTAGCCCCGTTCCTACCCATGTTCTGCTCCGGTTTCCTTGAGGCAATTCATATTAGCATATTGAGGCAGATTAATAAAATATTATTATTATTATGGTAAGGTCCCTCGAAATTTTTTTACGAGCTTTTATTTAACTTCATGTAAGATTTTTAGTTGCTATGTTTGAGCAACTGAATTTTACTCAAACCGACTGTGCTGAAATTTGGTACACATATATAAACCCTATGACAATTCAATATTATGATGACTAACTCAAATAAAAAATAATTTTATTTTTATTATATATTTTTTTTATAAAATAATTTTATTTTTATTACGATCTCATTCCCAGATAAGAAAATATGTGAACTTCGGCAAGCGCTTACTTACCAACCCATCACTGTCCTATGAAATTAATTAGTATCTAATTTTATGATCATTTCGCACCACAAGGTTTTTCAAGTCAAATAATTCAACTTAAAACATTGAATCATATTCGCGATAAAAATAGTATGTTTATTTGTATTACGATCGACTAAAGTAATATATGTACGTAGGTACTTTGCATTACCTTAATTAAAACCTAAAATTATTTTATTCGTTTAAATGACGTTCATGGTTTAAATAACGTTTTTTTTTGTTTAAAAAAAAGGTATTTATTATTGTACTAAACGTATGATTAGAGCCATTTTCCGTCTTATGGACCCTAGTCTAAATCCCAGTCGTTATTTCGCCCTGTGGTTCGTTCTGTCGTGTGTAACATATTCTCGAGACACTGGAATTCTCTGAAAAGCAACAAGTATAATTCTAGTGTCGCGTATTTATAGCAAAAATAGCAGCTGTATTATTCATATTTAAAACACGAATCAATTTGAGGAAGTTAGACGTGTTGCACCACCCTTCCTCCTTCATATCGCGAAGGAAATGATATTCTGGCGGTAAATTCATTTCCTGTTGTTCCACTTGTTAGCGTAAGAACGTTGTCCACTTAACTTCATACATCATTCGATTTACACATGTGGACTTTGAAAGGGCTTCATAACAGTCTCTCAAGTCGTGCTCTACTTAGCAGTGATGTAAGTAACATCTTCACTTTTCTTGTAGTGAATCGTAGTGTCACAAATTCACCAGAATTTACCCACTATATTGTAACTTGGAATCAATTTACTACAGGCAAACTAACGATTCTTCTTGACCAAAGTAAAAATTAAAATAAAAATTGTATAGAATGAACGAATTTAATTAATGTTCATGTTTTAAATAACATTAATATATATTACTGTATTCCCCATTTGCACTTTTTTTTCTGGAAATAAATTTGTAACACTAGTTTAACTAGTAAATTCGTGTCGAAACATGTTTAGATACTGAAGATCCACTGAATAAAAACTGCTGTAGTAATTTATTCTGTGGTAATTTATTTCAAATATCACTATAACGTCTAAACTACACCTCTCCATCGGTGTAAAGTCTAACGAATTGTTCGGGTTTCTATAGAAACATCTAAGATGTTCCAATTGATGTTAATGAACTTGTGAACGAACATTAATACCTCTCCTTTTATATCTTAATCATTAACAGAATAATCCTTTTATAATCTCTCTAATAAGGAAACTGTCACTTTTTTACAATCGTCTACCAAACATGCTGTTTGCATCGTATCAATAGAATGTTGATAAAGGAATTTTGTCTCGTTTAGATAAGATTCGATTGTTTGGATATGTCATACATCTGGATATTTTTAGTACCGCCAACCTGAGACAAAATCAATACCCTTGGATGTGTGCGCTATAGTGTTCGGTCCGTGTTCCGAGTCATTGTTGTGATCATGGTGCTATTGTAGTGTCAAATGAATTTCTCTCATTTTTTTGAGATGTGTTTACAGTAAATAGTCGTTTTTGTGAGTTAATGTTTATAGAGATTACACCAATTATTTGTGATTTTTCCTACTGTTTGTGAAATTTTATTTTTGTTAGAAAGTAAATTTCTTTTATTTTGTCATTGAGAATGAAGACTTGCGCTGGTTTTAATTTTTGATTAATTGAAAAATGTAAATGACAACTAAACTCAGCCGCGATGATAAGGATATTGCTGCGTCCGGAGATGCATCATCAGCGCGTTTTAGAAGTTTTGGAAAGAAGCAGAGGAAGCTAATGTGCATGTCACAAAGTGAATTATTGATCAGAGTTGCAGAAACCTGAAATATTACACCTTATTGTTTATACAACAATTTTTTTAAAGTTGTAAGAGATGCTTCAGAATGAATTAACTGAGTTTCGATTGTTTTTCTATGCGATATTGAGTGGTAATATTTCTTTTAATAAATTCCAATTCACAACACACTGTTTTATTAATTGCGGGACAAATTTTTTACTAGGTACATTAAAGAAGTCGACCTCAAATAACATCAGCGGTGGAATGACGATCGCGATAGCGTTTAGTGGGTTTATTTCATAGAAGTTGGCAATACGCATGAGGCAACCATATTGGATTTGGTTACTGCGAACTTTCTTAAATAGAACTAAAGGTGCGCAGTGGCAAGGTTCGACTGTGCGCATGCGCGAACTTAGCCGCCACTTCGGGAACCTTCTTAGTTCATACAATAAGAGCGAGGGAGTAGAATTCCCCTCCACAGTCAACAATATGCGGGAAGAGTTTCTTCTCTCACACCGTCTCCTGTATGGACAACTTCATCTTTGCTCCAGTCTTTCGTTAAAAGTATTCCAATTATTTCTCCGGTATTGTTAGGCAATAATACGCCCGTGAACATTATTTACTACCATCATTGACATACGTAATAATGGACATGCATTTGGTGAAGTTTTAGCTCATGCTTGGTGGAGTAAAATGTCTTGGATTAGAGAACACTCATAGCCACGAAATAATTGTGTTCCAGGACGAATTGGAGTTCCCAATTACGATGCCAGCGGACGAATCTGTTCCGTACTCTCCACTTGGAGATGGACATACATGGTAAGTTGTCTTTGCTTCTAAATGAATCCTGTTATTTAAACATGTATTTTCTCGCAGCGCTGCGGGAGTGTTTTGCATACTTTACAAAAACTATTATTTACTCCCATATGTGTGATACTCAACACCTCAGGGAACATCAGGAAGGCATTGTGTAAAGCAGAAAAAGTTGACAGAGGGCGTTGAATTTATTTTCCATTATTTGGGAAATTTTTGTCTGGAAGTTGTGGAAAAATTCTGAAATTTTGTTTCTTTATGCTGATTACAATTTTTTACTTTCCCACTTCGAAAAAAATCATAAAGTATAAAATAAAACATCGAAAAACTACAAACATTAATGCCTTTTAAGTGTTTTTGCTTATTACAGGAAACACGCTTGTTTAAAAGGAAAATACCTTTTACAGCAAGAAACTAGACAATTTCATTTAAACTATTCCTGTGCGTATTTTTTGCCCCGTAAAAGAGAAAGAAGACATTAACCGGAAATGTTTGCTGCTTTATTTTCGAGATGAAACATTTTCTTCGAAAAATGCATTGTTATCGTATTTTTAAAAGCAAAAAGACAAAAATAACACCAATTGGTTGTATTTTCTTCGTAGAGTGCACGGTTTTCATGTAAAAAATTTAAATACATGAAAAGGGCACCATTTTTTTCGAGTTCATATCATATATCACGAACTTTCTTGACGGAATTAACTTTTCACTACTTCTCTAAAACTCTCCGGATAGACCGATTTTTCAACACTGAATGACTGGGCAGATTGCATTGTTATCGTATTTTTGAAATTGGGCTTGATTGCATTGTTATCGTATCGTATGAAAAATGCATTGTTATCGTATTTTTAAAAGCAAAAAGACAAAAATAACACCAATTGGTTGTATTTTCTTCGTAGAGTGCACGGTTTTCATGTAAAAAATTTAAATACATGAAAAGGGCACCATTTTTTTCGAGTTCATATCATATATCACGAACTTTCTTGACGGAATTAACTTTTCACTACTTCTCTAAAACTCTCCGGATAGACCGATTTTTCAACACTGAATGACTGGGCTGATTGCAAATTTTCTATCTTGATCTAGAAGAAAAAAATACTACTTATTTACCAAAATATCTACATCAATGAAGAAACTATTGATGACGGAAACACGAGATTTTCAAATGTTCCAGTCGTGTCGTAGAGGATTACTCCAGAATTTTCCGAGATCAAACATAAATGGGTGAAATATGATTTTGTAAAATTTAAAGTTAATGAAAAGTTGAAAAGAAAACACATAAAAGTCACTCACAAATTGGACGGAACAGTTTCGGCGCAAAACCTTTCTCAGTGACATAGAAAATTATCAGAGTTTTCTCTCTTTGGAGTACGTTTATCGACCGTTATATTAGAGGAAAGAAAAATAGAAGGGAAATTTCAATTTCAATTTAGAAGAATTTACTGTTGTCTATTTAAACCTGGGTGTGAAGAGGCTTCTAGGGACCAGATGAAACCTAATTCACGTGTTTTATCTATGTTTGGGGAGAGTTTTCGAAATCGTAACTTTAATATATTCATGGATTTTTTATTATGTAAAATCGCGAAGGAGGACAGGTAGAGAAGGAATGGATTTATCGCAAGAAGCTCCGTGATTGTTCATTCTGATGTTGCGAGGAGCATTTGTTGCTCCTACATAAAAACTTTTGCACAGAGTGCAAGCAAGCAATTTCCGGAGGCGTTGTCACGGGACTGTGTAGTGTTTTGTGGGTTACATTGGGTGATGTGACTAGTGGGAGTCTAGACGGATCAATAATGTTGCACGTTTTGCACGTAGGTTTTCCACAGTGTTTGGTGCCGGGTGAGAAAGAGAGAAGGGTGTGACTGAATTATTTGTTGTTACTTAATAATTTGTGGAGGTTGTGATGTTGTTTACGGAGAAGTGGAGGGGAAGAGGTGTTGAAGAGAGATTTTGTGGAGCGGTTTGAGGCTATGATTTGATGCAAGTCTTTAAGAAGAGGTTTAATTTAGAAAGTCCTAGCCTCTTCTATAAATCATTTAGCCCCAGTGGTGGTGCAGGTGGTAGTGTTGTCGTTCAGCACCAAGTCATCTCGGGTTCGATTCCCGATGGGACCAGAAAATTTGTAGCTTTTCACATTTACGTCCCAGTTCATATAGCTGTGACTACTGTAAAGCAAACCTTCCGTTCTCTATCCAGCTCCTCCTAGTATCAATAACTCCTACTAACCCCTCCACGTGGGTCAAGTTGTTGGTAAACCCAACTAACCGGCCCACCTACTAACAATGACCTACCACCCAACTCCTAACTCCTATCTCTCCATGTAGATAAGCTTCAATAGCACTAAGCTACATTTCCCATTTACAAATACAACAGTACTATAAATCATTTCACTCAGTTGTGTTATTTAGGTCCATCATTTTATTAAATTTTAATAATTTAATAAGGAAACTATAGTTATTTGTTTAAAAAAGATCGTAAAATTCAATAATTTAATAGTTTACATATTGTAATAACTATCAAAAACTTCCAATATTTTGTAATAGTATTTTATTGTTGTTACAAATTTTTTTTATGATAATGTTGTTGGATTTTGGATTGGCTGAGGTATGGACTGAATATGAAAGTCAGTGAGGAATCGAGAAATAATATTTGTATCATAATCGCAAATTTCACATTGCCAGTGCCCGGGATATTCTACTAGAAGGTAGTAATTTTTTTACATCTTGTTTCTTTTTTGTTGTCACGCTTGAGAGAGAGATATTGCGGTAATCTTTAATTATTTCATCGGAAAAAATGTCTGCGTTTGCAGATGCTCAATATCAAATTAATTAGTTTTTTAATTATG
>NNCF01130039.1:32152-43721 GCA_002313205.1 Laupala kohalensis | reverse complement strand
GACCTTGAGTTTATCGCGTTCGCCTCTCTGCCTAGTCTACCATTAACATGCGAGACCCAAAGACCTCTGAAATGGTCTCATAGAGACTACATTCATATGAGGCGACTTTCTTAACGAAGCACTTTGTTTAGGGTCTGTATTATACAATTCTGGAGTTCACAAACTCATAGAAAGAGATTTCTTGTGTTTTAAGAGATTTCTGTCATTGGATTTGTTGTATTTTCCCAAGTCTTGTACACGGCTAGTATCTAACACTTTTATTTGCAGCCTGGATAACATCTGTGTTAATCGCACGGGACTGGAGAAGAAGCTTATATTTGCAGTGATCGTCCTGCTGGCCACCAACATCGGTCTTATCATTGGAATAGCTTATGTCAGTCAAGAATGTAAGTTCAATATTCTGGTCAATGCCATTCTCTTACGAATGTAAACACAGCCTGAACACCACGATGAGACTGAAATAAAAATAAGAACGTCTAACCCCAAACATGAATTGACAGTGTTAATAAGTTAAAATTATTATCATGTAAAAATAATATTTGTAATTCTTTCATACTTAATGTGCAATAAAAAAGACTGAATACTAAACGCACTGTGTTGCATGACGAACAGGTGAACGGGATGTTTCATTTTAGAGTAAACGGGGGTGCAATTTACTAGAATACATAATAATAAATTAATATTAACGAATGAAAAATGACTACCAATTATTTATAATAATTGGACAGTGGAACTGTGTGATTTATGAAAAAAATCTAAAATTCAATTGCATTGTACGATGAATATCCACTGTTTTAATTTAAACGACCAAACTTATCGTAAAAAGTCAAAAGAGCAGTTACAAGCTGCGTATGTGTACGTGGAGGAAATAAACTAATTTACTCTCTGGAAGCAAGCAAGGGACCATCCTACCAATTCCGATTAAGGGACCTGAGAAATAGTTTTCCATAGTTCTCACCATACAGCAAATATGGGTTGTAAAATTCGTTAATACCCTATTATCATATAAACATAATACGGTAGTAAGAGTTTCTTACTTGTGTGTTTCATTTAGTTTTTCCCTAGGAGAGATCCTGCTGACGTGATAGTCTGTCCGTTTTGATTCACTCTTCGCATTTGTATGGTACGGACGGGGAGCGGGGTGGTCGGAAAATTACGTAACGTTATCTACGGAGGGGAGGGGGATTTGTTATAATAGGGAGTTTTTGCATAGCGTACCAGCGAGTTATCATATACGCTATCCTCATGCAAGTTACTTCTGCGCATGCTTAGAAGTTATTGGTACACTAACGGTCCTAGCGTAGTATTACAGCGCCTCTGTTTGCATCTGATGTTAATGGTACGCTAGTGAGCGAGGTCATTGCGGATTGTGGTCTGGATTTGAGGTTATGTTGATATCTGAGGATATGCGAGAGATTTGTTGGTTGTGAGTACTCACAAATCGGTTCTGGTGTACTCACAGTACAGTTTAATTGTGTACGCTTGCGTAGAAGTAGTTTGTTTGGGTTTACTATTTTTATTATGATTTGATTCGAAGGTACGCTATGCAAAATGCATCCATTGCACTCTGTACGTTACGCGGTTAGCGTCATCAACCTAACGTATACATAAGGATGCGTGTACGTTAGGCAAATTCTCTATTGTTGCACTGCGTTACGGATTAACGCTTGCAACGTCCTTAAAGGTACCGAGGAGATGCGCGGAGATTCCTGTGCAATTGCAATGCTACTGTAACCACGGCGAAAGAATAGTAGTGAGAGAGGATTCAGATGACCACGTGAAAGACCACGTAAGCTCATACCAGCATTGTGAGATTGCCGACTCTTCTTCTTGCAATAGACATGTGCGAAGTTTACTCGTGACTGGGTGGGTTTACGTTCAGATGCTACCGTATACCGCCAGATAGATAGGACAAATAAATGTCCGAAACGTTGGATGTATGAATAGTTATAAATTATTTATGACCCAAATACTCAACAACCTTTATCCAAGCATGATAAATTAAAAGTCGTTTCTATGTTGCTCATTTTTTATTATTGGTATTAGAAAGCCTTTTCGGCTGCATAGCAACCATCGTCAGTAACATACACTGAGTGTTGAGGAATATTTTTGCTATGCAGCCGAAAAAGCTTTCTAATACCAATAATAAATAAATGAGCAACATAGAAACGACTTTTAATTTATCATGCTTTGATAATGTTGCTAAAGCACCACAATTACCAAGTATAACCTTTATCCAGTGTGAATCTTTATCACTAGATGAGAAAGGAGGCCTTTTTCAGCACATTTTCCCCCCTTTTTAGAGTCCTTCATCCCCTTTTCTCCCCACCATGGCCATAATCAACTTTCTTGCCCCATTTACAGTAGCTTTTCGATACCCGTTTATCATTTTTAAAAGATATGACGCGTGAGTTCCATTCCGTTTATACATGCGTCTCCTCAGTTCGCAGTGAAAATGAAAATTGTAAGCCTGTATATTTTAGTGAACGTGGGTGTCTAAGTGCATTAAACAATTGGAAGAACAAGGTCTCAAGAAGGAAATACATGACATACTCGTACGTTTACTTCCTTTTCTTTCCTTCTTCTGGAAGTAATGAGTTTTTGTTCTAGTTTGTAATACTGTGAATCCCAATAGGAGTAAGATGTTTTTAGATGAGTAGAACAGAATCTTTTTGTCCCTTTTTATCTTATTTTAGCACGTTTCTCTTCCCTTCTTCACATGAAATTTACACTTAAAATCATTACTTGCAGTCTCTCAAAATCATTACTTGCTCATTACTTTGCAGTGTTCGGTGGGTCTGGACGTACGCGAGTGTGGACAGTCCTAGCGCTACGTTACAAAGAACTACCCGCTCTAGAGCACCATCAAACTAAAAAGATGAAAAAAATTCAATAGGCGAGTCTAAGAAAACTATTTTTTTAATGCAAGCGAAGAGTATTAGATGTGGTGTAAATTGATATAATAAATTGCATCGCAGTTTGCTGCTAAATTAGTTAGAGACTTGACGAAATACAGAAATTAATTTATGTGGTATCTTGACCATTTAAGATTGATAAGCATTCTAGATGAACACATGAGAGTTGCAAAAATAAGGCAAAATAATGTAATAACTTTTAGCTTTACAATAAAATAAACCAGTTCACAATCTATTCAAATAATGATAAACAGTGGCGGACACAGACTAATATTTTACGGGGGGGGCATAACAAAATATGGTGTAGAATGTTCCAAAAACATTCCAACCTCAGAAACAATTTTAAAATTCTAAAGTAAATTGTAAGTTTAGGTCATCTAAGTGTTAATTAATATGCGGTTCGGTACAGTACCACCCTACTTTCGATATTATTTTAAATTTTTTGTGCGACAGGGCAAAGTGATAGATGCAAAACATTTATTATGATTAAAGACACAAAAACTTTATCCCCATTTCTTTAGGTACAGAAACATTTAATATTTCAAGGACCAAAAAATACATTACTCGTGAAAGATGACGCTGAACTGGCTGTCTTTTTAAAAATTAAGTACAAGTGCTGTATACGACTGGGATTGTTCCTCTCTACTGAACCCAAAATTTGAATGCATCCTTAATTCCTGAGACAATGAATTAGACCGAATGAGCAAAAATTCATTTAAACAAAAAATGTTCAAAATTGCCCTAACATGAAAATAAAATGGTAAATTTATATATATTTTTTTGCAATTTAAGCGAAGAGTGCTACTTAAATTTTCTAGGCAAGATTATATAACTAAAAATCCAATTTCTTGATAACAATATTCCAAAGCACTAACTCTAAATGGCGGAGAAATGGTCTATGAATATTGAAGTGTGGGTTTTAAATTAAAACATCGTGTTCATAAATCAAGCTTCAATTTTATTTTTGATTTGATGACATAACGGTCTCTGGACGAAACATGAAATTTGGAAGGGTCCACAGATTGTATTTCCGTTGAAACAGCAGTTAAATCGTGTTATTTTTAAATATAATATATAAGCTCAGAGACATTATTCAGGAAGAGAGCAGATTAGGTACTCTTTAATTACGTATCTTTATATATTTATATCACGGATTTTTCGTGCGAGTACACAATCATTCATGCTAAAGCTACAGGAAATACTTATAATTGAATTAAGTACTTATATTTTATATGATAAACCGTTTAGCAATAGAGCAGCATGGAAACATAAACATATTATAAAAAACATCTTCTAATAGATAACCGGCCCTGTGAGTCCAACGGGAAAGGAACCCCGCACGAGGGTACTAAAATGTTTAATGTATTTGGATGAATGAGAACTATTCTTGATATCGCCTTAATGCGTAAGAATTACGCAAACATGCCCACACGAAGAAAGTGTTGACCTCTGAAAGGAAGGTTGAGAAGGCTGAATGACTAAGCTGATATTTCTGTTTACGTTACGAGATTTACAGAGACCCTAGTAGAGCGAAGAATTTATGGCTGGAACCGGGTTTCATCAAAAATTTCAGGGGATAATAGTTTACTCAAAGTTGGAGAATTTGCATAACCTTCATGTGACTATAAATCAATGTTGATCATAAAATTATGCTCTATCAAGTTTCGACTTGGTACAGTTAATTATTTTTCGTTTAACACAATTCTTAAATTGATACTTGAGAAGTGGGGAGAGGGGCTCCAACCCCCTAAACTCCCCCCCTCGTGGGTTGTACGAACCCCTTGGCTAAAACACAACCACCGTTCATAACTCGTGGATCTCCGAAGACAACTCTCTTCCGATGAGCGCTTCATGTCATTCACATCAACACCCACTCTCACAACCATAATGTCACCACCATCGCCGCCACTACAACTTTGTCGAACTGAGTATGGCACGTTGTGCGTTGCTAAATCGTTTCTACAAATATACAAAAGTACTTATAACTGATTAAAAATCGTTCAAACGTGTCAACCTTCTTGAAAATCACGCTTTCGCGCGACTAGAAACTCAGCTTGCAGAGGAGACCTCTGCTCATTTCTGCGTGTCGCCGGGGAGGTTATCTTACGGGCAAAGACACGTTTAACGGGTGCGGAGCGGAGATCTCAGCTGCTTCCTGCGCGACCTTGTCGCCTGCTGAAGGTCACAAGTGTTAATAGACGGATATATGTAGTATTGAGAGAAGCCAGGAAGACGGCGGGTGATTTCCTTCACGGTGCTTCCCTTGAATATCATTTCCTTCGATTTCTACGGACTGATTATTAATTATATAACAATGTTCATATTCATTATTGCAACACTGAGTTATAATATCACTGAGTATTTGTTCTAGTGCTTCCTCACTTCTTTATAAAAAAAACTTTTCGCGTCCTTTTTATTGGAGTTCGTTTTTTTGAAGCTGTATTATTTTAGTTTTACTATTTTTGAATTCTTCGTGCATTCTTCTGTTTGTATTTTAGTCTTCAGAGATTTTCGATATGTAATTGTCCAAACGTTTGACGTGGTTTCAGTTAAATGGAGTGAAATGCGCATTTTAAAGCTATACATTTCAATTATTTGTAATATTTATTCCTCAATGTGAGTTCTATGTCGTACTATTTTTGTGAATTCATTGTGAATCTTCGTGTTGCATTGTGTTGTGATTTTGATTGTCCGTGTATTTGAAACGAACTAAACACGACTTCCAAAAAATCTGATAGAAACTTGTCGAGTAGGGAAGTTTCAAGATATTGGGTAATTTTGTCTGTACAGTTCGCTTTTAATTATCAAAATTATATGATATTAACAATGTTTGAACATAGATGAAAGATTCTCCTAGTTGGCCTTATTTAAAGTATAAATTAAAAATGTATATTTCTACTTAAAATTAACTGTTTCAAAAAACAAAAAAAATTGAGTCAATCATGTTAAGTACTTTGGAATTATTGATAAATTTCATTGTTAGAATACATTTTAAAAGGGAATTATATTTGTATTAAATAATTATGTATTCTATATGTATGATCAATAAATTACAACTTACGACCTTTTAACGGACGATTACAAAACATGAACGTAGCAACATGTTTTAGTAAGCACAATATATATCGTAATCGTCCGTAAAAACGTCCTACGGCGTTATTTATTTATAATGTAAGTATATTGCACTGTTACTGTATATTGGCATCTGTGTATAGGATTATTTCTATTGTTTAAAAAGATACAAAAATAGTCACCGTTGAGTTCATTGCACAGGAAACAATAAATATTACTTTAAAAATTTTGATAACATATAGCTATGTGTTTTACAATAAAAGCGTTGTGTAGTTAGCAGGCAGTTGCATGGATGCTCTGTACAAGATCTGCGCGAAGCGTCTTGTTTTCGTCCTGAAATGACCACCTTGTATTCGCGCCTGAGAGTAACTTAGTTTATTGCCCCCCACGTGGTCTTACGCAGTTTGCAACTGTTTTTTTGACAAGTCTATTTATTTAGAGCAAATTACTTCATTGTTGGGAGGCGCGCGTGAGGAATGCACCCAGAGGTGAAGGAGGTCCCCCATCCTTGCGCAAGGGGAATAGTCAGCTTTGAATCAGCTTTGAGAGAAGAGCAACAAAATTTGTTAATACAAGTTATTTTTGGTAGTTGTGGGGTATTGGCAACTTTATCAAAAAAATAAATTAATTAAATGTCGTTGGTTTGTTGCTCATTATTTTATTGCTGTGTATGCTACTGACGATAGCTGCTATGGAGACGAAAAAGCTTTCTGGCGATAAAATTATGAGCAGCAAACCAACGACATTTAATTTATCGTTCAGAACATGTTCTACCTTACAAACCCTTTACATCAACCAAGTATTCAGATATATTATAATTAAATTGAACTTTATGTGAAAAAATGTCAAACCTAAACGTGTACGAATATGGAGATTTCAATCAGTTCATTCCGCGAACGTTTTCTTAGTCAAGAAGTGTTAGAACATTTCATTAACTTCGTTTTCACTAACTTTAGAATGTGAGATTCAATTTTTTCGAAGGAAATTTGTCATCAACTAGACCGAATTTAGTTTTGGCGCCGTCAATTTTTTTCGCTGTCTTCAAATCCATCTTGCAGACATTATTGACTCCACAAATATACTTCTTTGCTTCTAGTCTGAATTAAGAATGTGCCCAGTCCAGCGTCTCAAGTGGTTACTTCGTATTTGAGATTTTCTTCCATATTTTTGAAATGTTTCTGGGTATTTTCAAATATCTCCTCGCAGAAGTCAGGCAACTGTTTGATAATTTTTCATTTTAACTTTCTTGTGCTTCTTTCTCGTTCTGTTTCTTTCTTTTTCCTTTTGTAAAAGTGTGTCAACTTTTACCCTTTTCTATCAAGCCGCTTCCGCTTCTTTGGAGAACAATCAAAGTAAAAATCAGTGGTGTACCTGGGGGCGGGGGGTATATCAATCTCCCACACCCCTAAATTAAAAGAAATGTCTCCTTTTTGTATTTCTCCTTATGGTAAATAAATAACGTTTTTGTGTTTAATTAAATACAAATTAGTTGGTATTCCTTTAATATTATAACATGTACCGAGCTATTTTTATTCTTATCTTAGGAGAGTGCTGAAATGTTAAATCATCAACTTTTACAGGTTCTCTAGGTTCTTGTCTGGGGGTGGCGTTTATTGAAATAATAAATCTTGAATTTAGTATTTTTTAATACTTTCGATTTATAATCACTGTTTTCCGAATAATCTATAGTTCGATAATAATACGTATTTGTGAAGGAAATTTTTTGTGTTTGATACAAATTTGTTGATATCCTGTTGATATTATAACACCTAACCTAACTTTTTATCTTATCTAGGAGTTTTCAATCCACCGCCTCAGGGTCCTTGATCGGATGCTCTCTTGCTTGTCTCCGGAGAGTAAATTAGTTTATTGTCCTCCACGTGGTCATACGGAATTTGTAACTGCATTTTTAACAATATATTTATTTATTATCTTTAAATATTCAGATACGTATTAACACATAAGTAAATCGCATCTACCTATCTAAAAACAAAGAAAAAATAAATGGAATATAATCGAAGCGAACTAAATGTGATTAGATGCAAATTAATTAAGAAAAGCACATCCATTTACTATAAAACTGCGTGAACCTAATAACAAAGAACTAATTACGGCGGTCCCAGAAATATGCAGGGTAAAATGTAAACATGGAACTGTGGGGCCTGCAAAATTCAAATAATGTTACCAATGATTTTCTGTTACCTCATTACATTATGGACAATAATAATTAAAAATAATTACGAATTTCTATTAAAATCCCCACTGTATAATAAACACAGGGCGGGAGCTTCGAATTGTATTCTATGAACTGCTAGGTTCAAAAGCGCGAACTTGTTATATTTAATCCAGTCACCGATTTCTAGTTCCTCTGATTCCCACAGCAGCGCTCAGATCAGTTGTCCTAGTTTAAAATTATACCTCCTGATTTTTGTCATTTCACAGAGATGGAGCACACCCAGGAGTCAGTCTGGACGTTGATACTTATCGATACCATTTAAAAATAATTTCGAGGGTTTTTCTTTTGTGACGTTATGCTGTAAAGAAAGTAGGGAGATGAGAAAACAAAGGAATTATATCAAATAGCGTTTGAATAGTTTTTATAAATGATTAATACGAAATATGTCAATTCTGCTTGATTCAGTTCAAAACCTTAAACCCCGTGTAATTGTAGATAGTGTAACACAGTGCTTGTGGATGATTGATTTTTATTAATAGTGTAATCACTGTTTGTTCACAGACCATGACGCTCTTGATCACACTTCAACACCCGCACCTGTTACAACAACATCACCGCTTCCAACTACGAGTTCGACGGCATCGTCGTCTACCAGCACTACAACACCTGTAACGCCACCTTCGATATCAACTACATCATCATCAACAACTACTTCTAAAACTACATCACCCTCTTCCCCATCTACCTCATCATCAACTGCATCTTCAACTACATCATCATCAACTACTTCTACAACTACACCATCAACTACTTCTAAAACTACATCACCCTCTTCCCCATCTACCTCATCATCAACTGCATCTTCCACTACATCATCAACTACTTCTACAACTACACCATCAACTACTTCTAAAACTACATCACCCTCTTCCCCATCCACATCATCAACAACTGTATCTTCAACTACATCATCATCAACTTCATCGTCTTCATCAACAACTTCTGTTACTACAGCGACACCAAAACCATCCTCGTCATCATCTCCCACATCTACAACAGCAACTAGTAACCATACTGCCACCCAGACACACAATAGTCCAACTACTACACCAGGTTTAGTTACACATTCTACAAAATCAACAGATACTCCTACAGACTCCCCTGGTACTGGTGTAGCGCATTATATAGAATCGTCGCTGCTTGTATCGCTTGTTATTGGTATTATGGTGGCAGGGTAAAAAGTGTATGACAACTATTTAGTCATTAGCTTTTGTAAGTTTTAGTTTTGTAATAAAAGGAAGTGTGTGTTATTATTTGAGAGAGAAAATTAACATTTGATATGCAACTCGTAATAAGACAAATTAAATTTAAAGTATTACCAGTAAATAATAATGATTACTATCACAACCGACTGTAAGTTCATAGTGAGACATGGAAAAATGTTTTGTAACACATAAAATTTAAGATATTTGTGTAATGTCATTTACCTAATGTATTATTTGTATTTGTTCATTTTATATGTATTTATATATTATATACAGTATGTAGGTAACGAAAAAATATTTTTCAAGTAAAGTAAATTTCTTTTAATAAACATTGTGATTTAGAACTTCTTACAATTTAGAATGTAATATTTATATATCTTAAATAAAATATCCTTAAGTACCCAGAAAATTTCTACTGCTTTTCGTGAGAGATAAACAAGGATCCAGAAACAAAAACAAATCAATTACTTTTAAAATGTTGTTTTCGTATAATACATAAAGAATTAATGAACAAATTCTGAGACAAATTTCATTTTAAAAACGACTACTCTCTATACCACCCATAAAAAACGCAGAAGAGTGAAGCTCAACATTAAGTACCAGAGAAACAAATCCTAAAAAGTGACACTATAAAAGCAATCCTAAAATCTCAGGGGTGAGTAAGTATACAATCGTATTTCGATGTGTTAGAGGTACTTGTAGTTGGAATATTAAATTTTAGAGCATCGTCTCTTGAAATCTTCCAAGTAACGCAACCGTGCCTTTTATCTTGATAAATGTATCTGAAAATTTGTTTGTTTTCTTGTCACTTAAAGACCAGTGTGCGTAAGGTTTGGTACTTCGCGTGAAATGGGGAGATTAGATTTTAAAAGTGGACTTGAATGGGTGCTGATTGGGTTTGTTGTCATCGGTCTTCAATACGCCACTTGACGCAATGTCTCATTATCTCGTGTCCCTTGCAGTCTTTTATGATTCGTTGCGAATTCAAAATGATTACAACCTCGACCACAGATTACAACTGACACATTCTGAAACAACTTCACTATCACATAATAATATCTGAGTATACTGCGAGGTGTCGTTGGTTCTCCTGCTTTAGAGGAGAACTGATTTAAGGCAGTTCTGCCGGCAGAATTAAATCCTTCAAACGTCTAGAATTTGTTTGAATGGATGTAATAAAAATTAATATACTTTGTCAAAAAAGCAGTTGCAAACTTTGTATGAACACGTAGAGGACAATAAACTAAGATAATAATAATATCTGATGATAATACTATTTGCAGCTAAACAATAATATATGCTGATATCGATTTTAACTTTCCTGCTATTTAAGCAATATACAGGTTATTTAATATTTTTGTAAGATACATTCTCTTAGGAGAAAATAATTTATTTTCTGTAAGAAATCACTTCCCAAATAATTGGATGATTTTTAAAATCTTTAGTCAACAAATCTATATTGATAAATAATATATTTTTAAAGAAGTCACGGCATAATCTGAAGAGATAAATTATTTTTAATGACTCATTTTGTCCTATCTGCCATTATCATCCACATCATGGCAAATGGATGAAATCCTTCCTTATTTGTGGTAAATCAGATTGTCCATACTAATAACAAACAAAGTAATTAAAGTATGAACAATCGAAGGAATTAGATTTTCCAAAGATTTGAATTACTCTACTTCAATTAACGTCCATTTTATAATCAAATTAAGTAGATAATTCAAGACTTACTACCTGGAGAACAGTGATTAAAAGCTCACGTTTCGACTTTGTGTTCAAGTCATCGTCAGGTGCTACAAACTAATATATACTGTTCGTCCCTTAAACGTCGTAAGTCTCGAATTATTTACTTAATTTGAATTACACATCAGAACCACCTCAATGCTTAATCGCGAACGGTTCATAACTCTTGAACTGATAAGAACATCCGTTGATAGCGACGAGCTTTGACCCTCGGAGTGAGGAAGAAACACCTACTAGTATGTTGGTACTCTACTGATAACAAAAAAGGGCCCATTTATTTTTCTAAGTCCCACGCTCTGACCAGTTTTGGATCTATTAGGTTTGCAACGCCTCTCTCTTCTTGCTTCCCCTTCGACAGGGGAAGTTTCGTTCGACCAATCGTAGGTCTATTT
>NNCF01130039.1:8594-32119 GCA_002313205.1 Laupala kohalensis | reverse complement strand
ATTACACCGCTATTAAAGAAATATTTTGTATTTTTTTATTATACACATTTTGGACTTCTATAACAAAAATATTCTGTATATTCTTGACTTCAATAAACTTTACCATTCTCTATATTTCAACGACATCTCGAGATTGGTTGCTTCGCAAGGTCTTCATAGGCAATGTAAACGATATTAGAGTTTCTGTAAAAAACGTTTGCGTAATACTATGATAAAATATAGTTTTTAACAGAATTTGAATTTAATTGCAAGATATCGTATGGAATTGGTATAATTCGAATCACAAATTACTTATAAATATTCCTATAATTTCTTATATTTATACAGTGAAGTAAAGAAATCAAATCTCATTGCCTACAAATGATGTGTATTGTCGAAAGTAATTTCACATAATTTGCGATTCTCTTAAGTTTTTCATATAAGTGAAAAGGAATTAAATAAATATAGAAAATGTTTGTCTCAAATATGAACTAATAACACAAAAGTTTAATTCTGGAGTTATAAATAATATAAAACTACTTAAGGACCAAATAAATTACATGATCTAATAATATAATGATCTACAATATAACACTGGTTGTAATCGTGCAGCATATAAAATCGTGATCCGAGATTAATATTACAAAAAAACGTGTTTTAGATTACAACAAATATCACTAAAACTGAAATCTCTTTCATTAATTTATTCAAATGAAATCTTGAAATACAACCACAGATTGTTCTCTTTCTTTGTTCCTACTTCTCTCTTTCTCTTCACCGTCATTGGATGTGAATTCGCGACGAAGGACGTTCGTGTGGGTGGAAGATTCCAAATACAATGAGAAATAGGAGATGCACACTATCTTCTATTCTCCTTTAAAAATAACATTAAAATGACATATCTACAAACACACTCTTTGGATTCTCACCATTGTGAGTGGAAATTATTTCACTGCATCTATTCCAAACTTTACCGATAATGCGGATTAAACATATACTAATTACACTATGAATACAATATATTTAAGAAAAATAAAATAGTTGGAACAGTTTTTGNCTTTGACCTTCAAATGAAGTAGCCTTTGCGTTCAAGTAAAGCGAAAGTGTAAATCACTTGCGCAAATTCTAGGTATTCCTGGTTGAAATTATTTCTTTCATCTACGACTAGAAGAAGAAAGGTTTGAAATATCTTATTTGATCAGACGACCTGTGTTACTCTGTAGAGGGGCAATTTGAGTTTATGGGACTTAGTGAAATTGGACGATGCGATTGCTATTTTATTGCTACGAAAATTGTTAGTTTAAATTAATAGAGCATATACCTTTTTTTAGTAAATATTGTTCTTCAAATGTATAATGTTGTAAATCAAGATGCTATATGAATAAATATTTATTGAAAATATGGTTTGGATATATATTAGACCGTTTTCTACTCAATATTTTTATTAAAATAAAGTTTTAATACTTGGGGTATAATTACGAACTCATGAATTTCTTTTAGTATCATTGTTTTCTTTAAATATAAATTATTTGCTTTTAAATTCAATATAAATTTTTTTTGCACATGTTTATTGAAATTTTGAAGAACTTTTCTAAATTCCTCGTAAAATATATCATTGAACACTCATTTACACATGAAGAAACTAAAATATCGAAACTTAAAGGGAACATAAATAGAAATTATTGTATAGAAACTTTGTTGTCTCGTCGGCAGATGAACTTTGTCGTAAACTGCCCTGCCACGTTGCCATGTATGTCGTAATGCTACGTTGCCGAATTGACAATTGCTCAGCGTATGTTTTAAGATTTTCCTAAGCAATGTGAGAGCATGAATTAAGGTTTCGTTCATTACAGCTCCCAAACAGATATTACGAGCTGAATTGTGGTATAAACCATTTTCAAAAATCAGTTCACAAGTGTCACTGAGATTCGAACCCACCTTGTGGTGACAGAACAATCATAGCAGTGCTTTAGTGTTCTCAGTCAATTACACTTTTGCTGGAGGAGGCAAAATGTCTGTTGAAAAATTCGAACAAATAAATAGCCACTCAAGACTGCGTGTTTTAGTCGTTTTGACAATGAATGACATTATTCCCGCCGTTGAGAGGGAAACCTTTCTAATAGTGCACTGTGTTCCACCACCTTGAGTGCACTTCTACCGGGACTCGTACCCTGCCCAGATCCTAGATACCGCTGGGCAAATAGAACAGATGTCTGGGACAGGTGGTAGAGGCAAACAAAGTGCGCCTCGGCCGTTACCCATCAAACGCTCGAGGATTCACCTTGGATCCCATAACATGTGGAGAGGGCTTGCCCTTGACTATGTGTGAAGGGTAGCCCGCTGTGATATACCCGGATCAAAAGAGAAGCCGTTCGGTGGACCACTGGACGAACGACCACGCCCCAGTGCGGTCTCACCACTCGGGCAAAGGATCGGACGCTGGGGGTCACACGAAGTGGAATAGATCCGTACGTGATATCCAGTGTCACTCAGCACTTTAAACCGAGTAGGTAGGGTAGGGACGGAAGCCCTCAGACGGGTGACCCTTCACTCTCCTGACGCCCCTTTAATTGGGTTGGCCTCTGTCGGGTAGTGGTTTCCCCACCTGTGGTCACGGGTAGGAAGTTCCGGCTTCCGATCGGTGAGCAGGATTGCTGCTCGGCTACTGTTAGCACATATAGCAGTAGGGAGGTGACAGCTAGACGTCTCCCTGTCTACCAGTGCACCTACTGCTAGGCCTGATCCTTCGGGAAAGGGCCGCTGGGTCGGCAGTTTCCGTCTCCCCTCCTGTAGCCCATTGTGTGCGGGTAGGGGGTCCGGGACGCAAAAAGCACCAACTGGTAGCTAAGGTACCCGAGTCTGTGAGATAAGTTCGTGAGGGTGCTCCAGGGCTCAGGTATCGGTCCCGGGATGTCACAGTGGACCTCCAGCATTCAAGCTGTATCTCTCAGATAACATATATCTACTTCTTTAAGTTGAAATTTCTTAATCAAGTAGAAAATTACTTGTTACTGCAGACAAAATATATTAATAGTTATTATCATATATTTTATAATCAAGTCTTGACATACGTTTGTTATGGCAATATGCTTGTTAATTTTCTTTATACCTACACTCGTCTAAAGCAAAGTTAATTCATTGTTCTTTGCGAAATATTTTTAGTACTGTTAAACAATTTAAGCAAGTTTATCACAATTACGCTTAATAATCCCGATGTATTGATATTTTCTTTCGATACGTCACAAGATTGATACAATATATTTTGAAAATATCGGTATGATATTTATCAATTTTTTAAATTTTCGATATCCCTATCCCAAGTTGGTTTCTCCTGCACCATACATTGCGGATGTTCCACTTGTGCATATGACCTAGAGTATAAAGTTGGCAATCCATAATAAGTGATCCAGGGATTTTTGCCTCACCCCTTCCGAAAACATTTCATTGTTTGTAGTATTATTGGAGAGTTAGAAAATATAATTCAAGAAAATTTACCATGTCTGGTTACAAACTGGCAGCCATAGAAATAGATAGACCTACATGTACTTATAAAAGAAATGCATCCTCACGCAATTTATGTACACTGCCTATCGCACTGATATAATCTAGTCGTCGTGAATTCGTACGTAAAGGTCACATCATTAAGATATTTTTAATAATTTTGAGGCTTTGTACATTCAAATATTTTGCAATCTGGTAACCAAGCTCGCCTGCAGCAATATTACTTTAATGAAATGGCCATTCAGTGGCCATCTGTTAGCGCCAAACAGCCATTCATTTCAAGCTGCTTTCAATGGCGGTTTGGCGATAACATATGGCCACCCAATGACCATTTTGACAAGTTATGATGTTCTTGGCATAAAATCTACTTGTAAAATTGAATGCCTAAGTATGTTGTCGTTATAAAATACTGTATGGCCGTGCTAAGTAATTACAATGTATTTAAAGCAGCTTCGGAACAAGAAATAAACGAAAATGAGGACCAACGTGCGTTAGAAGCGCTTGGTTTACTGACCAGTATTACAAAACCAGAATTTGTTATCTGATTTCACGTGTTCTGTTCAGTGCTTTGAGTTGTCAAAAACTAAGAGCTCTTTACTTTGAGTGGTACTTCCATAACAAAATACAACACTTGCGCAAACAAGCAAACAATATGACTAATGGTATCATAACGAGTTTCGAAGACTACCAAAATTAATTTGGAAACAAATGGCATAATATTGAAGAATTTGCTGAAGAACATGAAATATCTCTAGAACCTACGAGAGGAAGCGAAACATTATTCCAATAACACAATAAAGGATGTATGTATTTTCATTGAGTATACAGTGGGAAAAAAAGCTGGATTGATCTATCAATTGACATAAATACCAGTCACTACTGGAATATTAATATATATTTCCTAATCATGGATAATATGATAATGAACATGAAATTAACAATCTGTTTTAAGCGCATCGTAGATGTGCATAACATGACAGACTAAGCCCTCGAATGGGTGAAGAATATAAAATTATCTGTGTAAACATAATATTTTAAGGTTAAGTTTCTTAGTTTGTATTATGTGTACATATATGTGTGTGTATATATGTGTGTGTGTATGTATTAGAAAGCGGAAGAGATCCGAGACCGTTACAGGCAAAGGGATGAGGGAAGGCTCTCAGCTGAGTGGGTGCAGAGCTTCCTTGTTCCAGGTAACAAATTTAAGGAGAAGCGAGGGGAAGGGAGCGGCGTACAACGTATTTGTTTTGGTCAAAAGCGGTTGGAAGCTAAAAATGGCGCGTACACAAAGGCAGAGTTCGTTGGAAAAGAAACCAGTAGCAATGGAAATTTACTCAATATTTTGAAAATAAAGGTCACATCAGTTGGAGGATACCGGATCGCACACGCAGCGGCCACAAGATGCGCGAGCGCGAGAGAAGAATGAGAAAGGTTTTCTGAGTTAAAGGGTCCACAATTGCAGCGGGGCCGTGAGAGGGCGGATGCAAATTTAGAAAGTAGAATAAATTTAGTGTCTTTGTTGTTAAAAACCGTCTGGTGGAGATCGCGCAAAAACGGTTGGGGAGCAGACCCCGTTGAGCGTGGAAATGTTTAAAAATGCTGCTTGTGGATTGGCCTGGTGCGCACGATCTCAAGTTGATAATAACCTATAACAGAAACTATACGAGGAGTGTAATTTTGAGATAATTGGACAAAGTAAGTCACATGAGTTTTGAAAGGTAGATCACGTGAGTAAATGATAGACGGGTAGAGTGGGGAAAAAGCTCATTTATACGAGCGCAGAGACGAAATTGTATCATTCCATTACATTCTATTGTAATTTCTGAGTTCTGGTTCGGAGATTCTTAGCTTGATTCTGGGATTCCATTATTGATTTCTAGAGCATTTCGGAGAGCGATTCTTGTTATTCATTCAGAGACTTAGTGCATTTTTCAAATGTCACTTTTCGGTCATTCCACCCACGTACCCAATTCATGTTCACTTCCGAAACAAACGCCAGTGAAGTCATGAGAATCATCAGCTCATTAAAAAACAAATTTTCAACAGGCGTAGATGGTATACCTGAGTTTATTGTTAAATTTTCGTCACATGCTATATTAAATCCACTCATTAATATTTTTAATAGCTCTTTATCGGAAGGCGTGTTTCCTAAAATATTTAAGAGAGCTAAAGTGAAACCTTTACACAAGAAAGGAAACAAACTTAATATTGGAAATTACCGACCAATATCTCTACTACCCACTTTCTCAAAAATCCTAGAAAAATTGTTCTATAAGCGTCTTCTAGATTTTTTATCAAAATATAACATTCTCTCTGACGATCAACACGGTTTTAGGAAATCCTTTTCCACTACAAGCGCCATATTTTCCTTCTTAAACGATGTTACCACATCTCTAGACCGTGGAGAAAATCCTCAGGGTGTTTTTCTTGACTTATCCAAAGCATTCGATGTCATCGATCACGGAATTCTCCTTTCCAAATTGCATTCTTTAGGCATTCGTGGACTTCCACATCAATGGCTAACTTCTTATTTAAAAGATAGATATCAACAGGTAGAAATATCCTATACTAAAAATAAAATACTTGAGCGTTGTCTTTCAGAAACAAAGCCACTTACTTGCGGAGTACCCCAAGGATCAATTCTCGGCCCTATACTCTTTTTATTGTATGTGAACGACATGTCATCATCCACATCAGATTGCAAAATGGTTCTTTTTGCTGATGACACTAATTTACTATGTAAACACGCCAATGCTCAAAAAGTTTTGTCTAACCTTTCGACTTGGTTCCATGCAAATCGTCTCATTGTAAACACTGACAAAACAGTGTCTATGTCATTTCACAATAGTATCACAAAATCTTTACCCCAGGTTTCTCTTTCTTTAAACGGAACACAATTAAAAACTGTTACAAATACAAAATTCTTAGGTCTCCATATTCAAGACAACCTCAAATGGAATTGTCACATTGACAATCTTAATTCCCAATTAAGCAAATTGTGTTACGCATTCCGAATCTTAGTTAACGCAGTTAGTCCACGTATTTCCCGTTGCGTATATTTTGCAAACGTTTACTCCCATTTACGTTACGGCATTACCTTCTGGGGTAATTCCGGTCAGAGTATTCAAACTTTCAGAATTCAGAAGAGGATAGTTCGGATAATTTGTAAATCTCACCCCCGAAACTCTTGTAAACCTTTATTCAAGGAATTAAATATCTTAACACTTCCCTGCATTTATATTTATGAAACGGTCGTGTTTGTTAAGACCGAATTACTGAAGTGCCACCCTTGCTTTATACGAAACAGTCTCGTTCACGAACACTATACACGCAATAGTAGTAATATTCATCGCCCTAGAGTGTCAACCACTCTTTGCCAAAAGGGACCATACCATTCGGGAATCGTTCTATATAATTCCCTGCCCAAGAATATAAAAGATATTATGAAATTGAATATCTTCAAATCCGCGGTTAAAAACTACCTCCTGCACCAGTGCTTCTACACTGTAAAAGAATTTATTGATTTTAACAAAAGTTAAATTCGTCTTGTGCTTTATCACGCCATTGCTGTAGTACTTTTTAAACAACTTATAACAATTTCAAAAACTATTTTCTTGCATGATTGTGTTGTCTTATGGCTCATATTAATTTAGTTTTATGTGTACTCAACATTGGCACGTTTGTGTACATAAATTCTGTAGCCCCATCCTGGCCCGGGTTTTTCTCCGTTTTTCCTTCTGGTAGAGGCGGATTTCTTATATAGGTTCTCTAGGCTTTGTCTAGGGGCGTGTTTATTGTAACAATACATCGTGAATTTAGTGTTATTTCAATTCTTATGATTTTTAAACACTATACTCAGAATAATCGATAGTTCGATTATAATTTGTACATGTACATTTTTTTTGCGTTAAATTCCAAACATATTGACATTCTATTAGTATTATAACTTGTCGCTTAGTTTTTATCTAATCTAGGAATTTTTGCTGAAATTTTTGAATCCGTTTCTGTCTTAGGGCCCTTGATCGGAATTGATGGGATGGTCTCTTGCTTGCTTCCGGTGAGGAAATTAGTTTATTGTCCTCCATGTGGTCATACGCAGTTTGTAATTGCTTTTTTGACAATAAATTTAGTAAATTTATTATTATTTTCATCTTCCGTATTCTTTTGAATGCTGAACGTATGACAATCCGAAATATGTTAAGTAAAGAATATGGACATCATATAAGAGAATTTTGAGATACAGGTTTAAAAAGTGTTTTGCCCTCATCTACACAAATTGTTACCTGATGCGATCATACAACCAGTCAATTCAGTTGGATGTGAGAGAAATATTTTCAGCCATGAGGAGAGTAAAGACGTGGCTGAGAAGTGCAATAAATTCTTCAATAATTATCTTCTACATATAGAACACGAAGATCTGAAAAATAAAACATTACGGCAGAAATGGTTTTGGAACGTTTTTCTGAAAATCACAGAAAACGTAAATTAATATTATTATGAATTGTTCATAAATAAATGAATCAGTCCTTATTGTTTTATTCATTTTGTAATATATCATCTCCCTGTTATAATAATAAAATATTTACCTGTTTGCTCAGATTCTGACCGAATGGAACGTCTGCACGGAGTTAACTAGGAATCAGATAATAGTATTCTTATATCCACGTGGTCTAGGTCTTGGGCTTATTCTTATCAACTCATCTGCAACAACAAACGGACCTCGTTCTTCAACTAGTCACCGTATTGCAGACACCAAATAGTACAAGCACCACACCTAGCGTAGGTCAACATTGAACAAAATTAATTGCCATTTCTTATACGGACAGTCATAGTACTGGCGTATTGCATTATTTTGAATCGTCGCTGCTCGTTATGGATACAGTGTGGCGGGGTAGATTGAAAATGATATTTATTTACTGTCATTAGCTTTCGTAACGTTTAGTTTTCTAATAAAAGAAAAAGTACGTACCCTCATGAGAGAGGAAAAAGAATATTTGATATGCAACTCAAAATAAGTCCTATAATTAAATTCGAAGTATTCAATGTACACAATCATTTTTACTATGACAACCAGCAGTGTGTTAGTTCAGCTTGATTCGTAGAAAACATTTTGCAACAAATAAAAAATTGAAAAAAGTTGTCAAATGTGATTAACCTAATTTTTATTTGCTACTGCTTGTTTAATAGTATTTATATACTATATTCATTGCGCAGCTAATGCAAAAAAATAGTATTATTCAAGTAAAATAGTTGAAGTCATGCTAACTAATAAACATTGTACCAATAATTTAAACCTCCTTACAATTTTGGAATTGTAAATGGTATATTTGTATATCTCGAATAAAATATTCTAATGTACTAAAAAATCTACAATTGCTTTCTGTGAGAGAAGAATGGCTCCAGAAATAAAATCAAATGTATCTTTTAAAATATTGTTGTTTCGTATACTATAAATAAAATTAATGAACAAATTATAAGAAAAGCCTAAGTTTAAATGCTACTACTCTCTATTCCACATATACAGAATGCAGAAGAGTAGACCTGAACAGTAAGTACCCAAGAAAATCTGCGTCTGCGCAATCACTGGCCTTGAGAAATATGGCTTTACGGGCAAGGTAGCGGAGGTACATTCTGCTCTATAAACATCAACTCTATGGAAATAAAAACATCTTAATTCGGACTAGAACAGAAAGTGATCCACATGATAGCTAGGTGTACAAACATTATCTTCTTTTTCCGCATTGACCTAAAAGTGAATAAAAAACGAAAATGTCTGTGGTTGGGCCAGTAGTAGCCGGATCGCGCGTGCAGATTGAGTGTGCTTGTTGTATCATAGGAACTCGGGGACCTTTCTCCCTGAGTTGAAGCATAGGACCATAGTTCTTCCACAATCTGTTGCAGAGAAGCAGTAACCTTAGAAGCAACAATGTGTCAAAGCTGTAAGTGGTCCGAACACGAACGTCCAAAACGCCCTCACATATAGTATTCTATGAAACTATATTAATGCTTAGATTTTCTGAGAATTTTTGGCATCTTTTGATAAATAAATAAATAAATTTATCGTCAAAAAAGCAGCACAAACTGTGTATGACAACGTGGAGGAAAATAAACTAATTTACTCTCCGGAAGCAAACAAGGGACCATCCTATCAATTCCGATCAAGGGTTCTAAGGCAGACAAAGATTTAACATTTCAACACACTCCTAATACAAGAATAAAAATAATTTGGTACGTGTTATAATAGTAACGAAATACCAACAAAATTGTATTTAATAAAACACGAGAAAGTAATTCCAAAGTACTTTGTATTATTATCAAACTATAGATTATTCGCTAAGTATTGATGATAAATCTTAACTATTAAATAACACTAAATTCGAAATTTATTATTTCAATACACACCTCCCCTAAGCAAGAGCCCAGTGAGTCTTTATAAAAAATCCACCTCTACCCGGAGAAAAGCCCAGGTCAGGAAGGGAATTTTCAGTACTTTGTACTGTAAGTTGTCTTTATTTGCATAATCTGCAGTGGTTATGCCATTATACAAACTTAACACTACTGTCAGACCTACACTTGTAGTCAGATTTACTGGAAGTAAGTTAATAATAAAATGACATCATGGCTCCTTTAAAAAAATTCCTGATGCTCGCAAAAGAGGAAAATCCATTCGAAGATGGTCACGTCAGGGATGACCACAGCAGCCAGTCGTGGGCATTATGCCCGTTAGGGCATATTGCTGAAGGGCAGCTTCTGCCAGGCATGTCGCTGAGGGGGAGAAAAACAAATATCGCACACAAAAAATATAATTTACAAAAAGGAAAAAAAATAAACAGAAGAAATTAGTTAAGAGCAAATCCCCATTGCTTTTTTTCGCCAATACTCCGCTGGAATCACATAAATACATTTTAATTACTTCTTCTGAAGTTTTTATCTACTATTTTTAAGTGTGATTAAAATATCTGTCGTCAGAATAATGGTCTTGCGGGAGATTAGAATGGATTCTTCTGAGAGAGAAATTGGAAGTTTTACCCAGATTTCTCAAGGGCTCAGATATCTAACCCCCTACCTCCTTCTACGCTGCCCGCAGTTTCAACCGACAGAAAAACACTTGAGAGTGATATGGTTATTGGATTTAAAAATTTTACAGTGAAATAATAGTTACTCAAGTAAAATAAACATTGAATGAACACGCCAAATTTACCTGCATTGATTTTATATACAATTACTACTAATGGCGATCCAGGAATTGTTGAAAATTGAATGGGGTGAGAAAATGAATCATTCCTGGTCTAAAGAACTTTGGATTATTTTATTCGTCTTGCACTCTAGTATTTTTCCACAGCTCAAAAATATTCAGTCAATTTATGCGGTCTGTCAAAAACGCGATAAAAAAAGTACGCTTTCTTGGTTTTCAGTGCTCTACAAAGTCATCCTGGAATCACCCATAGTATTTGAGGATGCGATCAGTTAATAAGATTATAACCTTATAGTTGTTTCAACGACTCATTTTGCTCAGAACACAGGTAAGCATCTATTAGACAGGACATTCGATGGTTCGCAGGAGAGTTGTACCACGGGAACAATTTAAGTTTTCGAATGTTATAGTAGATGATTTCTTTACATGTAGACCTCTCACCCTCCGAGTTCTGTAAGCTGAACACCAAATGAGATGAACTGAAAAGTCTTATTCGTTTGTCGGGTCGTAACTACTACTTGTACCTCATTACAATAGTAACAAAAAATATAGAAATGAATTTTGAACATTATTAAATAGGCATACCGACTACCGAGATTTATACTATTACTACGAAGATTTATAATATTTATTAAAAAGTTCTTTTTCTTCTTCAGTGCTCAACGCGAGGGTTAGATTGCAGCAGCTCTCCATACATCTGTTTGCAACGCTTCCTCTTCCATTTCTTTGTATGTTCTACAGCCCACATCTGTCGTGATCTGTAGAGCATATCTTTCTGGGTCTTCCTCGTCCACTTTTTCCTTTCACATATCCCTCCATTATCGTCTTAACAATACTCTCATGCCTTAGCATGTGCCCGACTAGTTCATCCCAGCGTTTTATTAATATTCGCCACAGTTTCCTATCTTTTCCTATCCTTCTTAAAACTTCCTCATTGGAAACTCCATCACACCATTTGACTTTCATCATTCTTCTATAGCACTATAACTCAAAGATTTATAGTCTTCTCTTTTATTCAGTTCCAATAACTTATGTCTCGCTTGCATACAGTGCAAAACTTCATATATAGCGCTATAATAATTAAAAAGTTACCAAACAAAATAGATAACAAAATATTTTTTTAAATTAAAGATTTAAAAAAATTAAAAAATTCAATAGTTTTAGAAACTAAATCGTTTGTCCAGGTTCTTCTTTTATCGTGTAGACGTGAGAAGCACGAAGTCGTTTATGACCAACTATCCGTCAATCATTGATACCCTGGATTCGTTTTTTTTGCTCATCTGATTTTAGTGCTTATCAGATAGATCGGAGTTCAGGTAGGGACCGGCCAAAGCTCCTTAGTGGCCCGTATTTTGGAGTCCCTCACTCCTGCTCATTTCTCAGGGCGACAAGAAAAGAAATACCGTTCCCCGACTGTTCTGGCCAAAACAAAGGGAGGGGGGCGGGTGTTTCAGCGTACCCAATCAGATGCCGCGACGTGTTTGTCTCTTCCCTTATGGAGGTCCTCGTCCTCTCCGGCTTTTCGCCTGATGCATTCTGCTCTGCCTGGGAGTTTCAGTAGGGATCTTCGGGGAGTTACACACTTAATGAAGCAACCCATAATTAAGAAAGTGAATTTTCTTGCGTTTATGGCTATTTCTGACTGCAACAGACGTCCTTCGCTACCCTTCAAGGAACTGCTACCACCCATAGACTTACATACGATATAGACGAAGCGTCTCTGCTGTAGGTTGTCCGTGATAACACAAGGCAGAAGATAACAGTGAGTTGTCGCACAGTGGTTCGGATTTTTAAAAAAGGTGGACATAGGATCAAAAGTGCCGATTTAACTCGGGAAAAAATTGTTTTGAATACAAAATTGAATGCTGATTAACATTTGACATGTACAATTTCTCTTAAAAATGAGTCCTTCACACCTAAAATAATATTTAAGGAAAAACGTCTGGGAGAAAATCTTCCAGTATCAAGCTGTAGCAGTCAAACCTTGTATCCTGTTGAGTATCTATCGTCCTTAACAAGTTGACATAAAAACTTCTTGTGTATCCCTCCGGTCTTGGGACCTATAATGTTTGGAAGTATAAGATAACAGTATTGGATTTTTCATAGGTTTTTTACGAGTTTTTGAATAGGAATGATTTTGAATATAATATTTTGGTGTTATAAACATCAAAACACACAAAGATAGACGTTTCGGGCGTATTTTGTTTTTATTTATTTTTTGAAGTAATTAATAAAATGTACAGATTTGGGTACGCGTCCGTATGTATACTGACTTGAAACATCAACGACTATCCAAATAAATTGCTAATTAACACCCCTACATCCCCTCCACCGATGAATCATCGATGACGCTGATTGGTTTTATCCAAATATGGACACAAAACTTCGGTTTTTCCTTCGCTGGGTCTATTTATATGTAATTCTATGGTACAACCTGCTTTGGTACTTTTCCGGAAAATCGCATTTTATTTCCGTTCGCGATAGGTGGGTAGAATTTTAAAACTGCGAATGGTGTTTTCTGGAGAGTCATTCACCTTTTTTCAAAGTTTGATAAATTTCCATAAAATAGCACAAATTTACTTCGAGGACACATTTTCAATTTAATTCAATTTATTACCATATCTCAAAATATAAGTGTTACAAACACCAAGTACTCCTCCAGAGATGCGTAAATCGTTAAGTGCGCAGGTTGGTAAAAATAACCAAACATTTATCATGACACATTAGATTAGATACTTTTGCCCCATCTCTCTTCACATGAATGGTTAGTACGGTACGTACATGAAATCGGGAAAATGAGCGGTCAACGAACTTACTCCGTATCGCAGGGATGTTTATCTTTGTTTTAACTGGCAATAACCGCTAATCATTCCTGCAATCACTATGAATCCAGATATTACGTCTCCAACTTCAATATTTCTCAATATTCTTCGAATGTCAAAACTTATGGAACTGTAAACCAAGATTTTCTTCGGTATTAATTACTATAGTATATTTGAAATAATTAATTATAAATATACAACATAATTTCTTGGAGAGAAAATTAGTCTACTTGCAAGGTCAGATAATGAAGAAAATGAATAAACCTAAAAAAATATATGTTAAATTTTTTAAACGGGCTTCTTTTAAGATGATAATAATGTTGATCATGCGATCCCTCAAATGAGAAAGTTATACTATTGAAATAATTTATTTCAAAGTCTATAAAAAAAATTTTTTTTTACGATCATAGATGCTTCCACATTATAATAAAGAGCTATGAATAAACCATAAATTTATTTGATAAATTAAAATAATTAATACCAAATTATCGGGTAATCACTGACTTCGTGATTACAAGAACCAGGGTTATTTTATCATTTGAGCTCACTTTTATCAACAAGATGTGCCTGGTAATATTTTGGTATTGTTTTTTTTTTAAATTGCTGTGATAGGTATAAAACCGTGTGTCCATTTTGTTTCAATTATACAAAAATTCCATCCAATTTTTTAGCTCGATCATCCAGGTATTTGTAATTAATGGAAGAGCGCAGTTCAATTTATCTTCGATCGATCGTGGCGGCACGGGATGGGGTTTGGCAAAATTTTGCCCAACGAATAAACCTAATAAATCATCTTTGTAACGTGATATTTCGAATATCATCAATAAATTTATATTATTTCAAGCGAAAGAATTACATCGTATATTTCTTTATTTTAAAAGTATTTTTAATATTTGGTATTGTATTTGTAAATGGGAAATGTAGCGAAGCTTATCTACATGGAGCGATAGGAGAAAGGAGTTGGGTGGTAGGTATATTTAGTATTATAAGAAAGAATTTTCATATTGTAATGTATGATGGGGTTATTCCGAATATGATTTTCTATTTTCTCTCACCGTAAATGTCGTGTCGAATATTGATGATGACGACATATATTTATAATAGAAAGTTGTACCCCTCAACGTTTGTTGAAAAATTTGATGTAAAATGTAATACAACTCGAGGGCTGTAAAAGAAGCTGTAGTGAGCCGCATGCGGCCCGCGGGTCGCCAGTTGGACTGCGCTGTAATAATTAATGCAATAATTATAATTTCTCACATCACGCATGGGACGATCGAATAATTCGTGTCTCTTGCTTTACGACTCCAGCGAAGTGGGATGTTATCGTCGGTCCGAAATGATTAGATAACATTGTTAAATCTGCTTCTCGTTTAAACTTCGTGATATGTTCTTGATAAAATTTTATTTTCAGTGACCTAGGCTTAAATGAAAAGACGAGAGGATTCGAGATTCTAAAAGAATGAGACGTCGCTTTCTTGAATTTCACGAAGTGCATTCCCATTGGCGGTTCATACGCGGTATAAAAATGTTAAAAAAACCCAATGAAAGTAAAAAAAAAAAAAAAAAAAGATTTTGTTTCTCGAAAACATTTCTCTTTAGCAACGCCAAACAAACTGATAGTTATCAGGCGTGGCACATACACTCTTTCTTGGTACTATCCGTGGTATATGGAATGTTTTTTGGAAATCACAGGTGGTATCTCGAACACTCTTCACATTTTAAATGTTTTCTACTTGCCATAATTTCAACAAGGCACCTAAAATTTGGATAAAATTTTATTATTTAAATGTATCATTAGTTGCAACATCAAACAAGTGTCATATGATGGTTTTTTTCATATTCAATTATTGCGTTTAATAATTTATAGTCTCTTGTAAAGTCTTGTTTTTGGTACTTAGAACATATTTCATTTACATACAGTTGTTAAATTCTATACTTACAATATTAAATACATTTACCTGGAAAATGGCTCTACAATATACTAATCGAGAACATATTAAATGTTTGGTCCTGACGTGGATAACATCGAAAGTAAATGTTTGAAAACGGCCTAAATGGGTTTTTGGAAGTCCGGTTACAAGTTTATGTACTCAGACACGTATACATACTCAGACATTTTATCGGAAATATTATTTAGATCATTTCGAATATTCCTATACGTGGCAGTCCAATAAATTTGATGGGATGTGCCAAGCGTAAATGTCGATATAAAAATGAAAATAATCTGATACACATATTCCTCCCCATGTACGGAAAGTTTTTGTGGCTTCGGAAAATATGAGTTCAAATATTGAGAGACTGACTTTATTGTTTGTTCCTTGTTCTTTATTCTTCTCCGATCTTACTGAGCGCGATTGTGCGGTTGTATCCATAGATTACAGTGATAAACGTTAAGGTCAAAAGCGTCCTGCATTACTCACCAGATAAAACTGTGCGTAAAGGGGGATGTACATCATCGAGCTATTGAACACCGCTTCATGACGCCGCACAGTGGAGTATACTGAGACGAAACCTGGCCAAAACAATTTTATCCCGTGAATTTCATGGATTATGACGAATTATCGTTTATATGCATATACCTAAATGTCATGTTAAATGTATTTTAGATTCGAGAGGTTATGTATCAAATCTATATAAAGAATTAAAAACAAACCTCTGTATAAATTTTCTTAACATGAATAATGGTCATAACATTTGTTTACGTACTTAAGAATGAATTTTCACTATAATTCACCAAATTTACTGGATAAAGTACTTTTGGCCAGGTTCGGCTCGATGTACTCCACTGTGCGGNATCCGAAGAGATGTTGAAAAGCGGCATTCACTAGCCTAAAGCTAACGAAAACCCAAAGCTAACTACCCCACGAAAGACAGTGGTGTAACAAGATCACGTATTTACCTTTTCCGAGTGTGCTTTCCGAGTGTGCTTGATGGATGACCCACAATGTGCAACACTAGGTTTACTGTTTTATGGGGAACAGTAGCGCACCTGCCCGGAGAGGAATTCTTTTAGGACCCCCCACCTCCATCAAGGCACACACAAACGTGTTTTCTTGGTAACAAGTGCACATCGATCGCACCAGCACATTAATAAAATTGAGATCTATTTTACAACAATCAATTATTGCAATAATTTATTTTACTATAATAATGTTACATATTTTTGAGATTTACAATAATCTCAATTATTCTTTACATAACTATTAAAAATGGTTAGAGTACATTGAAGTCAAAATTTACGTACTTTTTACGTACTGACCATTTAAAGGCCCCTCACAATTGAAGGCCCGGGGCAGACCCCTCCCCCTCTTTGATATGCTGGGAAAGGTTTCATTCACGTCGGAACTCAACGAGGGTTGTTTACCATAGTCAATAGCAGTTCGTTATTCCGCCACTCGAACCGCATAGCAGCAGTTGTCAAGTCGCAGGCTACGAGTGGCCAGGGAGACACAAACTTGAGCGCGACGAGCGGCGGAAATTGGTATCAGCTCGTTTCGCGATAGTCCTGCATTCTATCAGCGGAAAACGGGAAACCTAGTTCCTCGTTAGGAAGTTACACACGAAACGATTTATCGGTCGATGAGTGCAAATTGTCACCAGGTTTGTCGAATCGTAGAGATAAATCGGACCGTGTGGGATGCACTAGCGATTCGAACGATATTTGCGATTTATTGATAGAAAAGATATCGGAAGATAAATTGGTCGGCTGACACACACTGATCCCTCAACTTTTATCGAGAGATAAATGGGCGACAATGGGAATGTCTGACAGGAAAGGACAGAAGTATGAAGAGAAGAAAATAATGTTGTTCGATCTACTCAATATGAATTTCCAGAATGCAATCCTAGGAAAATCATTAATTTGAAGAAAATAACATATCTGATCACTCTATTCAATGTTTATTAAAGCTTATGTAAATTTCTTACATTATTTTGAAAAAGATTTTCTGCAGGGTGTCTGTAAAACGAACATATCCGACTACATATACTACTACAGAGGTTCTACTGTAGTATCAATTTACTGGTTCAATATCGCGTTCTAAAAAGAAAGCGGATGGTGTAAATAATCCAATTTCACGGTCACTTCCCGTTCAAAAAAGAAGCATATTGTTGTGCTCACATGCGTTGTATCGGATAACGCAGCGAAAGAGAATTTATGGAGCGTATGCATATGGAACTTTCATAGTATCTTAGCGTCCAGCGATCGACTCAGCACTTTAATGCTGGACTATATCATACGCGAAAGATTTTTCCAGAGTAAATTACTTATGATCACACGCACGTACTAGAACGCATGTCCACGTGGAGGACAATGAATTTATTTTCCCTCCGGAAATATAGAAAGAAACATCCAGAAATTCGGAATAAAGAGTACAAACGAAATCCGGAGAAAAGCCCGTGACACGGAGCTGTAGACATGTACACAACAATTAGGATTGAGTGTTAAACGAAACGACGCCCACATCTGGCGAGAATGCAAACTGAGACCAGTTGGAGAAAGAGTTTTTTGCTGTTGGAGAAAGAGTTTAGGCGAGCGAGGGTGTGGGACGACGAACCGCCCGGTTGTATAACTGACAGCCGGCCGAAGGCACAAGTTGCGACTTGTTCTAGAAAAAAAGCGTTGCAAAAGAGCGGTTAGAGACAGTTTAAAAAATACCCAAAATCCCCAGTCAGAACCGTGGCACGGTAGGGGGGAACGTCTGCGTGATAGGAAGCCTTCCGTCACATGGATTTCGAAATTTGAAGATTTTGAAAGTGGGGAGAAACATGTAGGAAGGGAGAAAACCCATTTAAGAAATGGAAATTGTTCCTTCAGCCCATTATTCTTCTAGAAATTTTCGCGAGCTCACGACTTCAAAGTTTTTTCGAGGCACGTGAGATTTTTTTCTTCATCGAAACTTGTCGATTTTTCGGGATCACCGAACATGACTTATAAATTGTTCGGGATCGGAGCCACTACTCCGTTTTTATTTTCGAAGACTTCCGAGTAATTCGTAACATCGAACGAGTCCGCTATCGTCCGGAGCGAAGCCTATAGTTTTGGCGAGTATTGTCGGCGGCGACGCCTGAGGGCTCCCAGGACGCGTAGCTGAGGGGAGGAATCACCACTGGTTGAGCCGTAGCTAGCGATGTCGTCAACCCGGAAGCGCTCTGAAACCGAAGCCAGGCCAGCTGTGTGAGGCCAGCGCACCCTCCACTCACCACTGCGGCACTTGACTGATCATCTGACAAGGTATTTGTACGATTGGGGGTGTTATACAACCCATATCGTAATGCGCTTTTGCGAGACAACAATTGCGGATCTTATTGAAGGCCCAGAATTTTGGACTTAAGGACTCGTGAAGAGGGGCCAATTATTAAAAAAAGAACTCCGCTTAATTATGTCCATGAAATTTGTGATTAATGTACCAGCCTTTTTCGAGGAGAGAGAATATTTGTAAAGCCAGTGTTTATTGTATTTGTTAGAAGTGTAGAGAAATTATTGTAATGTGTGGTCTAGGAGTTAATTTTGTTGAAAATTCATGTTTTTTTGAAGAGAAGCCGAATCCGGCGGTAACATCTGTGTGTGTTTTAGTTAGCGTTGATAGGAAATCACGTGTGTCATTTGGGGGAATGCATGAGGGTTTTTTTAATTGTAAAGTGATTTATGTTAATTACAGTTAGTGAATTAATTTGTCTTAATGCGTCTTCCTGAGTGTGGAACCCCAGTATGGTTTTTCCCTGTCATAAATAATACGAACCCAATTTACTAGTGGCACCCTGAGAAAGAGCTAGTCGAGGCGAAGCATTATAATTGTTTACAATTATTATAAATATTTAAATATTAATCCTGTCACAATATAGCTTAACTCTTCTCTGAGTTTATTTTCATTTAATTTTTTCGTGACCCATGTGTGGATTTCATCAGTCTCGTTGCAATGTCAGCCTGTTTTACGGGTTATGTATTGTTCGGTAAATTATACAGTCATCCGCGAATAATCTAATATTTGAATACATTTTCTCAGGAAGGTCGTTGATAAATGCTATAAATAGCAAATACTTGGGAATATATCAGCAACATGAGCAGCTTTGCTTACAGAAGAAATTTCATTGAGGAAGAGAATGAGCGTAGGAAACATCGTTTTAATTTCCTGTTCACAATCGTATTAAAATCAATACAAGACTCCAGTTGAAAATGGCCAACGTTCTTTCCTAGTGCAACCAAATAGTTTGTGGTATGAAATAGTACATCGCTCAATTTTGTGAAGCTGACGACAACAACATAAATATAAAGTAAACATAAATATTTGAGAGCATAATGTATTAAAATGCCCCTAATAATATGAGATTTTTTTCACAGATTTCGTGACCGATGGTTTTCTTCGTGTGGGACGTAGAAGAATATTTTTTTTCTTTTTTTAATAATTGAAACGAGCGAAATTTGTTTATTTATATTTTATTTGATTTATTGCGTCAGTAGGATTTTTTTAGAAAATTCTCTCTACATTACTACTACACAGTAGTTTTAGAAAAACCATTATTTTCTAACGTCATATATTGTTAATTTAAATAAATAATAAATAATTTATTGACCAAAGAGCAGTTATGCGGTTGACCACGTGAAGGACAGTAAACTAATTTAGCAAGCAAGGGACAATCCCATCAACTCTCCTGAAATGGTCTCAAAAAATCAGAGACAAACAGGGCTTCAGTGATAACGTACACAACCTTACAAAGGCTTAATATGGATTAAAATATTACTATGGTGGTACACGTGGTAGAGTGTGCAGTGAGGCGTCAGATGACGTCACATTTACGACGACGGTGCCATCTCCGTCTCCATCAACGGCCACTAAAAGGGAGCAAAAAATGGGCGGAGATGAGGAGCCAATCGAGTCGGAGTGGAATTTCGAACCGAGTCGAGCGACGCGTAAGGGGGAAGGTTTGCCTTTCCGCAACCAGTATTTCTCTTTTATATCCCAGGAAAAGCTAAGTTAAGACACCGAAAGCGACCTTAACTTAGCCTTGCCTGAGATCCATCCTGAGCCCGGAAGACATAATAAACAGTAGGTTAAACAATATGCCAATTCACGAAAACCTTAGTTTAGAAAATTCAACGGTGGTGTTTGTTATGTCTGAATAACGTTTGCGACTACTTTAAACGACTCAACGGTTAAAAGCTTTTTACCGTACCATTGGCTTTAAAAAGCTAAATAATTATTGATTTAAAAAAATGAAGTTATTATGAGTTTCAATTTCCCATTAATTTCTTTTTAAATTCTAGTTAATATCATATAATGTTAATTCCTATTATCAAGCGTTTTCTATGACTCTTTTAGTACTTATTAAAATTGAAAATTATTTTCATGCATGCTTTCTGTTACGTTGGCACCGTTTCATGGTAACGAGCATCCGTTCAATGTGTATTTTGTTATTAACAAATTGAGTACGTAGACCTTAGGGACTAGAGTTGTTTATCGATGCTTTTCACATGGCCTATGTACTCGAGTACGTTTTGTATGTTTCTGCTAACTTAACTCTTTCACTTTTATTGTTTCTTGTTATTCACAATAGTTTATTTTTTATCTCGACTCAATCCTGATTGTTGTGTACATGTCTACAGCTCCGTGTCACGGGCTTTTCTCCGGATTTCGTTTGTACTCTTTATTCCGAATTTCTGGATGTTTCTTTCTATATTTCCGGAGGGAAAATAAATTCATTGTCCTCCACGTGGACAAGTGAGGTGGAACTCCATCATGTTGGACCACATCCGTTGACGAACGACAATTGGGATGTGTTCCAGGAACCTGGGTAGTACATGACCGATCACCACTGTGTACACTGCTGAATTTAGTCAGAAGAAAGGAAGAAGAAACGGGTCTAGTACGTAATCATTGAATATCCCTGCTCACACGTTTACTGAAAATTTGTGCTCATGGCTCTTCACAACTGTAGCGTGGGAATTATCATCGGCCAAAACATGACTATTATGACTATTTAGCATTCCGTCTCTGGTAAGACAGGTTTCACCTGTGAAAAGTACATACGCGGGAAAGTGAGGATCGACTGCAAGGCGCTGCAAGACCCATTGGCTGAACACAACACGAGATGCGAAGTCAGTAGGACTCAAAGCTTGCACTTTCTATGGATGGTACGGGTGTAGGTGCGTTTCACGTAATACTCACCACTCTGTGCTGTGCGAAACATTCATTTCACGTGCAAATGATCGAGTGCTGATAGCAGGCGCCTCGCCCACGCGAGCAAGCACTGCATCTTCTAAGTCGGGAGTCCGTGTAGTACGTCGTCCTCCTTGGACGTTGTACTGTGGTAACAATTGCCCTGTTTCACTTAATCCTTGGAAGAGTCGTGGAAACATGGTGTGAGCCGGATGTCTCCTATGTGGATACTTGGCCCTGTACAACCTTTCAGCTTCTCTGCTGTTTCCATTTGCTTGCCCATACACGAAAATCATATATGCAAGTTCCGTAACCGGGTACAACTCCATTTGAATTGGGCTGATCAATGTACCACTTCAACTCGTAAACACAGACTGAACCCTACAGTACAGACATCGTGCACCAATCAAGTCAGTACACAGTACGCCATCTGCATTGGAATAGTTGAGTTATTATCCCAACCTCTTCTGCTCGTGGGGAATTTCTACCCTACAATCTTAGCACATGTATTCCACTGTCGGAGGTAACAGACCGATTTCCGCATTAACTTTTGACTGCCGACCTCAATGGTGTAGTGGATACGGCGTTGGTCTACTAATCCCAAGTTAGAGGTTTCAAACCCGACTGAGGTCGGTGGGTTTTAACTTTTGACTCGAACGTTTCCGGAATAAGGTTCCTGATCTCAAATTGTTCCATTTGCGCTCCTCCATCATACCTCAAACTTTGTAACATCATCACGGATACATCCTGCTTATGAATCTCTGGTAATGCCGGGCAAAATAAGCTAGAAAAAAACTCCTGATCTGTCGAAAGGTGTTTCAATATGACAATATAGTGAGATTTGAATAATTCAGTAATTAATTGTTAATAAAATCATCCTTGTTCGGGAATAATGAAATTTAAAAGGTCGGCCGTTGGAAGAGGACGAAGGCAGCCCCCTACATCTGGTATGGCGCAGACCCACTGTCGGTTCTTTAGTGTCGAAGGAAATTTACAACTTTTTAGAAATAGCAAGTTAGCGAGGGGGTGGGGAAAGCGACCCAACCCGACCGCAATAACCCCAGATGTGCGAAGGTTCGAAACAAGAGCCAACTTGTCCGTGAAATCGTTGAAAGTAAAACATCGTTGCAAGAAAACGTTAGAAGTTATTTGAAGTCCTTTAAAATTTCCCAATCAGAATCTAGGCGTAAGAAGGGGGAATCGTTTTGGCATTGGAAGTTTCGGTCAAATGGAATTCAAAATTTGGAAGATCTGGAAGGGAAAAATAAGTAGAAGGTGGGGAGTAAGACCATTTAAGGAATGGAAAACGAAATTTCGCTCTCACATCTCATATCGCTCAGAATTTAGATTTTTCGACGCAGCTGACATTGCTCAGCTCGCATCTCACAGATTTTTTTCGCGCAGTTCACATCAGTAACATCGTTCACGCTCGTAGCTGGTAGCTTCGACGCGGCTGACATTGCTCAGCTCACATCGCAGACATTGCTTAGATTTTTCAGTCAGCTCACATCAGTCAGCTTAGATTTTTCGCTCGGCTCACAGCGCTGAGACTTTTTTTTTGACATCGCTCGCATCAGTCATTTCGCGCAGCTCAGATATTAGATTTTCGCAGTCAGCTCACATCGCTGAGATAGATTTTTTGCTCAGCTCAGATGTTTTTAGCTCGAGTCAAGCGTTCGGTGATTTTTTTGATCATCGGGACAATTTAATGAGTTGATTTCGATCCGAGCCGCGGACGAACTATTTTCGGGTGGTCATTCGGACGAACGAGGCTATGCTGACACTGCGATCGGAGGGGCCGAGTTCGCAGAGAAGGATTGGAGCAACTTCCGGTAGTCGTCGTTGATTGACACCGTCAGCGATCGCCGAGAT
>NNCF01130036.1:46582-150619 GCA_002313205.1 Laupala kohalensis | reverse complement strand
TAGAAAGGACTCTTAGAAGGTACAAATTAGAGCTGATCTTACTGCATAAGTAATTGATGTGTCCAGTCCATCCTAGATTTGAGTCAACGTGTCCAAGACCAGAAGTTTTGCGATTGAAGTATGAGAAGTGAACAAGTTGGGTCTTTTGCATATTTAACATTAAATTATTATTATGGAAATATGTTTGCAGATTATTAAGCCTATCATTAATATATTTACAGATATTTTCTTTGCTTTTATCCCAAGCAGTAATTGTGGTATCATCCACACTGCATACTAGCTTCGCACCAATAGGATCAGTCGGCAAATCAGAAATGTGGATTATGAAAAGGAGAGGTTCAAGTATGGACCCTTGAGGAACTCTGCTTGCTACAATTCTATTTGATGAGAGATGTTTAGCAATGATTCCAGAAGTATTATGCTTCACTTCTACACTTTGAGCTCTACCTTCTAGATATGACTCCATTAATTGCAATGGCAGTCCACGAATACCATATGCAGATAACTTTTGGATTAAAATACCATGGTTTACTTTGTCAAAGGCTTTCGATAGATCAAGGAAGAGTCTCACTTCATTGTGTCCCGAGTCTAATTTTCAGTATTCATCTGTCAAAAGACTAGCAATTGCTGTGTGAGTTGACTTACTTTTCCGGAAACTGTGTTGTAGAGAAGGGAGTACATTATTTTGTCGAAGAATTTTTCAAGACTGTTATATTTCACTCTCTCAATTTTTTTTTTTTTTTTTTTTTTTTGCAATTTCAGGGACTAGTGCAATGGGGTGATAGTTATCAATATTGTTGGGATTTCCTTATTCTTGAATATAGGTATAACAATGGTTCGTTTCAGACCATCTGGAAAAACTCCTACCTTCATGGAGGTATTTATTATATATTTTATTATAGGAATTAACTCATTTTTGCATTTCTTTATGATTCCAAGCGACTATCCCTATCTATAATTATTGTAAAAAAAATTCTGACTATGTTGCATGTATTCAGAATAATGGATTTCAGCTTTACAATTACGGTTCATGGAAATTCAAGGAACAAGCAGGGAATTCACTCTCTACTCAGGGAAAAATTTTAGATGCAAAAACAAAGATCTAGAATTATAAAAATACATCACAAATTCTATAAAAAAACTGTTTTCAATTAGATTTAAGGCACCTAGCACAACCTAATAACCCTTCTGTAGTCCTTTCATTGAAAGGCACAAGCACTGCTTCACTGATAGGGAAGGAAACCAGTTGTTTCTTCCAATGGTCTTGATGGGGCGTGATTACAGGTATGCCAGACAGTTCCAGTCGAGGAGCTGTTGTAATGGTTCTGTGACAGCTGTGAAGTAGTTCCACTAAACAATTACATTGCATTGAATCTGTTGCAACAGTTGCATTCGGTTCTGCTGATATCTTTCATTGTAATGAGTGTTACATGATTTGTATTTTAACAATGTAATGAATTGCAATGAATATGATTTTGTTCTCTCCAAGTATCATTATTAACTTAGTTTTGACTCTATTTTTTATTTTGATTATCACATAAGATGTCAGAGTTTGGCCTTAATCAATTTAATTTTCACGCTAAACCAATCCTGATGTGTCGAACTTCTGAATACATACATTTCATAATTATTTCAGAAGTTTTCAAGAACAACTTATGGAATTGTTAGCAATTATTTTAGAACTTTTAAGGAAGTGCAACAACGTGACAGCAAGACAGTTCCAAGCAGGACTGTTATTGCCATTTCAATGAAGCGACAGCAAGACGGTTCCAAGTGGAGCTGTTTAGTCTGAAGTTGGAGCGTTGACTATTTTGTTGCAATTAATGAATTAATGAAACTGTTATTGCTCCAACCTCAAACCAAACAGCTCCAGTTTCAATGACCCATCTCTAGACATGATAGAATGCACTTCCATTGCAACTACTTGTTAGGACTATTAGAGTGTGGAACAATGGTCAGCGCCTCCACTCTTATTAGCAGATATTATGTTTCTCTGATAGCAAATATGATAGCCCTAACGTCCTGGAAGAATGTTATTATTATTCTACTCAACGTAGCAAACAAAAAAGAGATGATAGTATTGAGATGAGGTGGAAGCATGTCATCGTCATATGTCTGCTGCACGGGGTAAGCTGGAGGAGCTCCACCCATTTCACTTACAACTACTGATTCGTTCTCAAATTGCCTCAGTATAATTTCAATGATGGTAGAGATAAATGTTACTTTCATCAGTCTTTAGTTGATCTAATACCCAGCTTTGAAGAATGATTTATGAATTCTTGATAATTTCATTTAAGAAGTTACTTCTTCATTTTTATATCATTTCATCCTTCTAGATTTGCTTCTCAATTGTTAAAGTAATTTTTGCAGGCATGTTAATGTTGTGCAATAGTAGTAAGGGAAAATTAATCCATTGATCAGGAAGAGTCTGAGAATTTTGAGATGGAGAATCACTACCCACCCTTGTTGAAATGGGAAATTAGTGTAACATACACGTGCACAGCTCTAAAGGGATATGTGGTAGCAGCATGAAATTTTTATTATTTATTATTACTATTAGGTAACATTTTGAATCAAGAATTTAGTTGCTCCCATCACTCCTTCTGCAAAAAACAATTCTCAGTTACCTTATTATTGGGACACACATCAGAAATATTTTTAACTTTTTTAATTTAACTTTTCTAAAAATACAAATATTAAAAAAACAAGTGTCATAAATTTGTATGCAGAAGTTAGAAAAATTCAAGATCTACTTCTACTAAGTTAAATTAATATTGTTAAATATATTTAATATTGCTATACTGTTACTTTTATGATTAAATTTTTTTGTTATTGCAACTATTGTTAGTATTATGACTTGCCATACATGATTGTAATGATCTATGTGAGTCAATAAATTATTATTATTATTATTATACAAAAATCAATTTGCATATCAAAAAGATAAAAGTATGGCAGATCTGTTGGAAAAATAGTAATCATTGCAATAAAAACTTGAACAAGGGATGGCATAACATGGCATTAAGAGAAACAAAATCAAAATACTTACTGAAAAAGAAAATAAAGCTTTGGACTTTTGAAAATCAATTCAAGAAATAGACAAATTTCTACAAATTAAATATGATATAACTATTATGATAAATTAAATTATGTTTGATATTAATTGTCACATTAATTAAAATTGAATTAAGTGTATTGTATTTAGTGAATAGAATTATTGTGATTAGATATTTTTTTTTCTTCTTTAATGCTCTTTGACAATTGTTTTACTCCACTTAGAGAGGGAGAAGAAAGAATTATAAGTATTATTTGTCTTCTTCTTTTTTTTCATGTTATGTATGTACCTAAATACCAATGTTGATCCTTTGTATATGAAAACGAGATTTATGTATACAGTGGAAATTAAAATAAATTAAATTATTATTATTATTATTATACATAAATGATAGCTTGCCTACCTGTAATATTATTAAATTGTATTGAATCACTGTACTGGGTATGGCGTGGAAGGGTGTTCAGGATATTACAGAACTTTTTGATACCTACAAAACTTGCTTGATGCTTTAAACAGACAATCATTTTGGACAGATTCACTTCTTACATATTTCAGACTTCTTTTCAAACAGAATTGTTTGAACATCTGAAATTTAATATAATTGCATTTATGCTTCTTAACTTAAAAATTTTTCTTGGCATGCACCCAAGACAGGCATCATTATTACAAATATTTTTTTGTTTATATGTATAGTAATTATTTGTCAACCATACTGTTACCAACTATTCAAGAAGACAGTTTTATGGACTCCATTTAGGAATCTTGAATTTTCAAATGAAAAGTATTGAGAGAGAACTTAGACAAGAAAAATATACCCCACATTGTGTTTTGTGTTGTGATTAAATCTATATTTTTATATTAATACATAAACCAGTGTGACTCGATTTTCAATTGCTTTTATCTATATTACCATATTTTTTCATGATTGGATTATATTAGTGTCCAGTTTAGCTAGTACACGTTTTCTTCCAATGTTTATTAAGTAATTTCTAGCAACAAAAGTCTTTTGTGGTGAGTTTAATTCTGTGTTTTTACAATTAGTCTGAAAATTTTCTTATTATTCTGTACATTTTAGAAATCAAAAGCGCGAGAGAGGGAATTGGTGGTATTCACGGCAAGATTATACATTTGCCATACAGTGCTACCGTCGAGCACTTGAATTCTTGGATGATGTGGAAGGAGGGATAAGACTTGATCCAAAAGAAGAAAGTGAGGTAAAAAACACACTACCATATATGACATAATTACCAACAATACAGAATACAATTTTGAGAAACACTTTTGTATTTACTATGTATACTTGGTTGTTCCAAAACATTACATATCAATGCCTAAGTTTATAAAGGGTTTCTTCTCAGCAAAGTCTTGTCATTTTGTAAATTCATGCTGTATTAAATCACATCAAATTGTATTTCAGAAAACATACCATATTTACTAACATATTTTTGCATATGTGTTATTTATGCACCTCAATTTTTGAGACGATTAGGTGTATATCTCCCAAAACATCTTTTGTAGGGATATACTATTACATGATACCACTTGTAGGTTTTGCAATGCGATATGAATACTAACATGAAAGGAGGTTATGAAGCATGACAAAATATGATTGTAAAAATTGTTTATTCTTATAATTTTTTTAAATTTTTTCATTTGTAAATGCTATAATTGTTTTAGTGTTACTATCAGAAATCTACTCCCAATTGTGTTACTGAAACTTTTTTTTTCATATAACCTATTTTAGAAAATTAAATTATCCAATTGTCTTAATATTGTAACTATTGTGTCAAGTTTGAGGTTCATAGTTTGTTCTTCATGCATTTTGCGATGTCTGAAATATATGAATTACATTTTATCTATAAAATCCCAAATCTATTTTGAAAATCTCTTGCATGTTAAATGTTTGTGAACTATTTTATTGATTAATTTTATGATGTGACAACATATACCTTAAATAATATGTCTACAGGCTTCAACAGAAGAAATAAACAACTTATTTGAAGATCGTTTGAAAGTGTTCAATAATTTGGCTGCTGCACAAATGAAAATTAAGGCATATGATACTGCTTTGCAGTCAGTTCAAAATGTTTTACGATGTCAACCTCAAAATGTGAAGGCTTTGTTCCGAAAAGGAAAGGTATTTCTTCCTTGTCATAACTAGACATATTGTCCCCCTAATTGGCATACCATGTACATTCTTTATGGAAACAAAAGGAACTGTACCATTTAGTGTTGGCAGTATATGAGTTACAAGCTTAGTATTAACATATGTTATGAAATATTATTCTACTGCTTCCTTTTTACACTTGTCAAGGAACTGAAAAACCAAGCATAAATTGTGGAAACCAAGGAACTCAAAAATATTAAATGCAATAAAATAGAGTATTGACCAGTTACTGGGTATAGTACAATTTTGTGTGTGTAAAATTAGGTTTTAAAACCATTCTCAAAATCTTAGCCTAAATCACACTACAGGAAAAAGGTGAAAATCCGTGTGAAAAATGTGAGTAGGCAACCTGCTCAACTGTTCTAATGTGTGTAACTACATTAGCACAAACACATCAGAAAACTCAATCAATTTTTAGCATCCATTGTGGATATATATGAAGTCAAATTTTCTCAAAGCAAAGAAACATAACTTTGGAAAAATGACATGAACGGAAACGCACTGTGTTTATTCATTTATTGTATATTAGTCGCAGTAAATTACTTTATTGTCTTCAGCATGGTCGTAGGCAGATTGTTACGGCTATCTTGACAATAAATTATATATTAATTTATTCACTTTTTGTATAACTAGCTTGATGTTGGTTACATGACTTGGAGTATAGGTTAAGGTAGCTGACGAAAAGGAATCGGGCAGAAATTCTCATTTACTCAACAGGTACCTAACTGTCCCTGTCACTATTTGGGAAATTTGCTTGAAAAAATGAGCTAAGAATCCTATAAAGGAAGAATGAATGATAATGGGACTGGGGATTGAACCCGGGACTTCCAGCTCACCCCTAGACCCTGTCTACCATAGTCATTCAGCTTGCAGTAACACAGACCATTCCAAGTGTAAAATAAGTGTGGGGAGTAGTATATTCACACAAAAATTGTTACACGAGAGAGGGGAGAGAGGGAGAGAGAAAGAGATACAACCACTATAAAAGTTACCTCAGACACTTCAGCTGGGAGTCATAATTATTATTTGACCCAGACAAGTACAAACAAGTATTATTTCTTTCATTTAATTTTGTCTCTATCAGACTCAAAATCATATTTCTAATTGTTTTTCTCAAGGAATACCAATTTACATGGTGGTAAAATATATTCCTATTGTGCTAAAAGAACATTCAAATTAAATCATTTAATCAGTAGTAACAGAATATTTTTGGTAAGAAAATTATGCACTTCAGGCTGTTGGGGGGGGGGGGTGCAGTTGTGCTGCACTGCTAAAGGGGTGAGGTCCCTTCTTCTACCTTCTTTTTCTTCTTCATCTTTTTTTTCTTCCTCTTCATCTTCTTTTTCTTCCTCTAGTCCACCTAAACCTCACCTTCTTCAACCTCTGACCCTGGAATTCTTCCTTTCCTAATATCTGACCTCTTGAATTAAACTTGTTGATTCCCTTTTCTTTCCAAAGATACTTGTAAATTTGTTTTGTTAACCTACTGTCATCTGTTCTATTTTTTAGGCTTCAGGAAACCATTATCTTGTTTTCTTATTGCATCTCAATTTTTTACAGTTTCATACACTTCATTAATTCGTATCTTCCAAACGGAATCTTACAAGTATTCCCAATTTGTAATTCAATTTTAAATATTCACGAGATGAGAGAATGATACAAGCAAAATCAAATTTTAAAAAACTCTTATTTTCTATGTACAGTATTTACCCGAATAAAGTCTCGTTTTTTTTCTGAAAAAAAAAATCGCTTAAAAATCCTTAGGGGACTATATTTGGAATTAAGGACGGGAATACTGCACATTCAGAAGTTACGTGGGCGAACACAATCCGTTTACGTAACGTAATACAAAGCCAATAGAAATATCTTATATGCAAAGAAAATATGAAATAATAAGAAACTGAACAACATTGTGATGGACGATAATAGCAGGATTTTGTGCTCATTCAAAATGGAAACCGAGCTGGTCTATGTCGTCTAGGAATGACCGATACACGATTCTTTCGGATTCCTCGTCACAACCTAAGCTGGGCTGTTGAAGAAGCTTTGATGCGAACTTCGAACTGCGAGTTTTAAATTATGCCAAGGCACATGCATAAAACGCAGCGGCACGAGTATTAGAAGTAAAGCCTGAGTCAGTGGAAATCTACTAGTTAGCTTTACGTATTAAAATCCTTAAGATATAACCATAAGAGCCAACCATTTCACCTGGAATTTTAAATGAGCATATTTCATTCATTTTATTTTATTTGCATCCTAAAATAAGAAGGGACTATGTTCGGTTAAATACGGTATTTTTATTTTTTATTTTACTGACCATCAACAAGGGCGCATGATTTCTCAAAAATTGGAGATTGGTATAATACTATGATGAAGATTGACATTTGACGGTTTAAGTTAAGTATTTTAAAGTGAATGCACTTTTAAAATTATATGAATTGCAAGGAAACATCAATTAGATGTAAGAAAGTTAAAATGGGAAGCAGTGGTTTAAATTTTGTGGTTAGATACTGGGTATGTAGGATGAATATGGTCTCGGTTCTTGCTTATACCCGGACAAAATATATAAATATTTGAGTTATAGAGATTGTATTTAGAATGGTACCTATTTTGTTGTATTGAATTGTGATTCAAGACTGAACTTAATAATATCTGTTTTGTTAGATTCTTGCTGCGAAAGGAGATAATTCTGCTGCAGTATCTGTCCTAAGAATGGCTAGTCAACTGGAACCAGATAATAAGATAATCAAACAAGAATTGTTGAAATTGGTTTCTCTTAGAAATGAAGATACCAAGAATGAAAGAAATCTGTATAAAAAGATGTTGGGCCAAGAAAAGAATCCATGCACTTCAACAAAGGGGTCTTCAAAGGTAAAAAAGTTATATTTGAGGGGGAAACTGCTTTCTCTGAAATCAGTTGGTTTTTCTTGTACAAAATCTTCAGCAGTAGTTAACCTTATAAAATCATTATGGCAACTATCCATTCAATTTGTATAACTTTTTACTGCATAAACTATATAATGAAATATATAGAACTAGTTGAGTTCAGGAGTTTTTGAATTCATACAACTGTCTATTTATTCCATAATTCTTATGTCTGGAGATCATATGTATCATTTTTAAACCCTCACAGAAGTTTGCAAGTATTTGGAGGTCATTCCAAATATCAACAAAATTGAACATTTTTTCAAGAAAACTGAAATAACCAATGCACATGATTGGCCTGAGGATACTACCTTCTTTGTTGATTTTATAAGTCGTGCACCCCTTTGTAACATAATAAAATATTATTTAAAATAATATATTGTGCTAGTTAACATGGTCATATAATACACTTCTTTGGGGGATCCAGCAGTCCTATTGTGAAGGAGAAGCACCAGCAGTGGAAATGTACATAGTTTCTCGTAGGTGTCAAAAACACTACTCACAGTTCCTTGTTGTGGGTGTGGATAATACAGGTAACAATCTCTGTTGCATTAGATGTTCCCTGTGATTCTCTCTGCTTGAAGATTCTACCCTGGCCCCACCCCTCCAAAAAGAAATAAATAAATAAAATTTAAAAAACTGAATGTGTGACTGTGCTTTTTGGATATACATATAGTGGAAATAGATAAGGTTGTGCCGAGTTGAATAGAGATAGATAAGCCCATGATGGATACTGTGTCCATTTTAGATGACATTCTCATAAGAAAGCAATTTGCAAGCCAATGAGACGTCAGCAATAAAAGTAACTTGGTCTACAAGCTTCAAGCTCATGCCATTTAAATCTGGAGCAGGGTGACGTGATTCATAATGCTAATTTATTAAATTAAAATCTGCAGCAATTGTATTGATAGAGCCCCCCCCAGGGGACTTACATCTAGTAAGTACGTGTTTGGCAAACACGGGGTACCGAGCTGAGTCTGGCATTACTTCCACTTACCTGTGCCTGGATCCTTCCTTTCCCTTTCCTGACCTTCCTTGGTCACCTCTTGTTCTTTTCAATCCCGACGCTAGTAGGTTGCAAGGGCTAGGGTATCTTTCATTTTCCTCATAATGTTATGAATTTGTATGCTTAGAGATATGTTTTGATATATTGTAATTCAGGAGGGTTTTTAGTGGGTATGGTTGAGACATTCAGCAAGTCCCACACACGGGGAGAGTCATGTTGGCTGTCCTTAGAGTGTAACTGCATTTCCCCTACCTGTACAAGTTTTTAGGGCTCTAATGACCTTGATGTTGACGAGCCGTAAAGCCCCCCACCCAAAAAAAAAATGTATTGATAGATTTGCAGACTCTTACAAAGTAAAATATTTGGCATTACCAAAAGACATGGAAAACGGTCATAATATTTGAGTGAATTTGTTGTCAAGTGAACATTGTAAGATAAATCCAAGGGGGTTCATCATAGATTCTTTGTATTCAAACTCTCATGGAATGGAGATGTAAATAGCTTTACGATTAAATCACAAATAATACCATTACATATACTGTAAAATTTTGTTTTGTTATTTACATATATCACTACATTTTGCAAAACCTATTTTATTAGACTTGACTTGTGTCACTTAATTAAAATATTATTACACTCAAATAAAATACTTTTCTTTTGAAATTTAAGAGAAAATTTGTGAAATTTTTTTGTAACATCTCACTCCTTTCTCAACTGGAGGAATCTCTAATGCAACAAATCGCAAATTGCTATGAGTTTGGAAGTGATCAAGTATTTGCATGTACACATCAAGTGTCATATTTGTGTGCGTTATTTATGTTTCAAAGCCACATTTATAATGTAACCAGCTGATTACCTGGCATTGCCTGGGATTTTTTCTTAGACCAATCTTCATTTATTTGGGAAAAAATAAAAATAAAATATATCTATATTGTAAGATTAAAATATTTTAACTTCCTTTTTAAAAACATAATTTGTTAAATCCTAATTATTTTACAAATTCATAATATGAGACAAAACATGATTGTAAACTCCATTTTAAGTTTCACCTCCAGCAGCAAGAATAAATACATCCTTGGACAAAACCACCCTTGAGCAAGTGATGTAGTTGTCTGTGAGAAAAAAAAATTAATTGAAACATCACCAATTTGCCTAGCTCACCACTTCATCCGTAGTTGTGGGTTTTTATCCCGATATGAGCTGAACTTTAATTTAAATGCATCATGTCACTGTTTATATGAAGGGACCCAAAATCTATGGATTAAAACTGTCTTTTTCTATTTATTAAACTGTCTTTTTTGCATATCCTTCCCTTCCCACCCCACCCATGGAGTTTCTAAGAATGCCACCCCCCTTCCCTCCCCCAACTTAATGGTAGCCCAAATCTAACATAACATCACAAGTGTGAATCCATCTCAGTATCTCGGGTAGAACAAACCCATACTCCGGAAACTGAGCCGGTTGAATTTATGTTTCCGAGCCAAGATATAATGGCTGCATCGCAGCTGCATTTCATTAAAACACTTGTAAAATCGAAAGTATTTGTTCAAATTTTATGATTTAAAGACAGTTTACACACAAGACACAGAATGCATTTCATTTGATGAGGATTTATTTTTTACCTAGTTGAATTACTCTCTATTTTGTTTTGTGGGGCTTTCTTCTTCTTCTTATTCCAAAGCATTACAACCCGATGTGGGCCTGTGCTGCCTTCACAATGTGTCCCCATTCATCTCTTCTCTCTGCTTCATCTTCTTCAGGTCATCCACATCTTGGAGCCACTTCTTTCGAGGTCTGCCATGTTTTGCCACTCCATGAATTTTACGTTTTAGGATGCTTTTAGGCATTCTTTCCATTCCCATTCTCTGCAGGTGCCCCAGCCAAGAGAGTCTATGCGATTTTATAAATCTAACTATATCTTCTCCTTTTAGGATCTTGTTTATTTCATCATTATATCTTATTCTCCATCTTTCTCCTTCTTTAACTTAAAATAATAAATTCTTCTAATAAAAATAAATATAAATTTTCTTTTGAATTTATGAAGTCTCTCAGCATTGCTACTGGTTAGTACCCATGTCTCTGCTCCATATGTGATTACTGGTCCAATAAGAGTCTTATATAGCTTGACTTTTGTTGTTCTAGTCAGCTTTGTTTCCTCGCGTTATTTGTTCATTTATCTCATCTGAAATACAATTTTTATTATTAATTTTGACTCCAATATATGTGAAATCGCTGACCCCCTCTAAATCATATCCATTTATTCTCATTCTCTGCTCCCTTCTTCTAGTTTCTGTGGCTGACATTTTCAAATTTTTGTCTTCTCTTCATTAATTTTAAGTCCTATGATTTTACTTTCCATTTCAAGTTTTCTAAACATTTTTTCCCATGCATCCTGGTTTCTTGATATCAGCGCTATGTCATCGGCGTATGCAAGAATTTGTTTAGATTTGTAAATGATATTACCTCTAATATTCAGTTCTTTAACTACATGGAGAGCAATGTTAAAAAAAGTAGCAGATAGACAGTAACCTTGTTTAATACCTGATGTTATACTGATTGCTTCACTTATTTTCCCTTCAACACATACCTTACAATGCGAGCCAAACATAGTGGTTTGTATCAGTTTGATCAGTTTATTTGGCATTTCTTCTTTCATTAACACACTAAAAAAATGATCCCATTTGATTTTATCAAAGGCTTGTTTGTAGTCCACAAACAGTATGTGCAAATCAATGTTGAATTCATAACAATCCTCCATTATTTGCCTGAGTGTAAATATATGATCAGTTGATCCTCTGCCATTTCGAAATCTGCATTGATATTCATCAATCATGTTTTCTGCGAAAACGTTTCTGCAGTATACTAGAAAAGATCGTGTTGGCAGTGTTTAATAATGTTATTCCGCTATAATTCTTACACTGATATATATCCTTTTTTTTAAATTTTCCACTTGTTCTATTTCCTTGTTTTCTTCGAGCTACTGATAGTTTCTCTCTCATGATAGTTTCAACAAGTTAATGATCCGATTCACAATTGGGTCCCCTAGTTGATCTGACATCTTTTATGGATGTAAAGTGTTGTCTATTGACCAGAACATGGTCAATTTGATTGTATGATGTCGTACCTGGTATTTTCCATGTATGTTTATGTATGTCTTTATGTTCAAAGAATGAGCTCATTATCACTAAATTTGTTGACATAGCTAAATTGATCAGCATTTTTCCATTGTCACTAGTTTCCGTGTGAAGAGAATATTTCCCTGCTACATTAGATGTATTTTGGTCCTTGCCAATTTTTGCATTAAAGTCTCCCATTAATAATATTATGTACTTTATTACATACTTTCTCTGATAATCTGGAGAAAGAATCCTTCTCATTATCTGTCCTCTCTTCTGTTGGAGCAAGTGCAGAAAATATTGTAATATTTCAGAACCTTCCATTTAATATAATTTTACAGGACCTATCTCCCAGTGGTATAAAACTTTTTACACTTTTCCTGATTTTTCCCTGTACAATGAAACCAGTTCCATATTGTCCTTTTTATCTACTTTGCCATTTCCAATTCATCTTATTTCCTGAAGGGTAATGACATCATAGTTGTAGTTCTTGGTCTTCTCCACCACCTCCATCATCTTTCCTGGTTGCATCATAGATCTTACGTTCCAGGTTCCCAATTTCAATTTTCCTTTATTCTTTATCCGTGTTTTATTGCCATGTCATCTTAGAAAGGGTTGATTCAGATTCCGAGGCACATTGTTAGGGTTCGTGACAATGCTTTTTTCCAAGATGGGGCCGCCAACCCCACACTCAACCCCCTTCTAGGAGGACCGATCTTTGTAATCAGGGTTTGTTCCCTTAGGGGAGTTGGTTTCACCATACCTACAGAGGTCCCCCTCCCCCCTTGGTTTTCTGTCGGAGTTTTCCTTCCCTTAGCCTTTGGGTATCCCTCCCCCTGCTACAAGGCAGCAGGTGGTAAGGAAGCGGGATTGGTTGGGGAAGATAGGTCGTTGTGGAACACACTTCATCTGGTACCTCAGCTGAAACCTATCTGGCTTGGGTGGCCCTGCTGGTAGTCACACTACCGCCGGCATAGCTCTCAGCTTCAATGGTACATGCAAACCACCACCACAGTGCTTCGTTAAGGTTCCCTGGGAGGGGGGGCTTTAGGGCTTGTCAATGTCAAGGTCATGGTCATTAGAGCCCTTGAATTACTCTCTAAGTTGATTTTTAAAACTTTTTTTTTTTTCTCCAATAATTTAAGTTAACCTTTGTAGATAGACATGCTCTCATGGATGATATGGGCTCTAATGACCTCGATGTTGACGAGCCCTAAAGCCCCAACAGAAAAAAAACCTCATGGATGATTTTTTAGAACTCTTTGAGACGAACTGTATTGCCATTCGGAATTTTCACTTTTCTCTAACGATTTAGGCAGTGTAAGCAAATATACCACTGTATTTTCCTGAATTCATTGACATATATCATCAAAATCATTTTCTATCTTTCTTTTCACATGTTTTTGAACTAAAGGGTAGTCTATGTTCATCCTGGACATCTAAACTGTCTCCTTGCCAAATTTCATCACGATCGGTTTTGTAGTTTAGTTGTGATCAAGTAGCAGACAGACACACACACACACTTTCGCATTTATATATTGGTATGGATTATTTTAGTGAATATCACTAAGTTAAAAGCTCTACACTATTGTTAGTGCAGGTCATATGTAATTTTGAAATCAATATTGAATTAAGTACCAATTTTTTCTGTCATCTAGGTGCAATAATTTTTGCAAAATCCTATTTATCCTGATTGGGTATAAACTGCCATCTTTGCATGGCTGTACAGTTGCCAATTGTTAATAAAAAAAGGATTGGCCAATTGCACTTTAAAGATAAAAACTATTGCACCAACAACACACATCTTTTACAGGTTTTTTGAGCATCACAAATCTCATGTCTTGAAGGGTGTTTGACCTGTTTTTAATGATTATTTTCAAAACTAAAACAATAACATGAAATGGCCAAATTTCATGTTATTGGTTTTTTACGATCAATTTTTTCTGTGTTAACTTTTTTAAAAGCCTCAAATTGTAGGCAATTTCATTGTGCTCAACTCTTCTGGGCTTCACTTTTCTCTAAGACCGATAGTTTTTCTATACATTGGAAAAACTAATTTTTCTGATTTTTTTGTTTAAATATGCAAGCAATTTTTGATGAAACTAAAGATAAGGATTTCTATCAATATCCCCAAGACATTTCCGCTATAAATTCACTGCTTAAAAACACTTTCTATTTTCAGCATCATATTTTTTTTCCTATTTATGACCTAGGCCTACATATTTACAGCTTGTTTATCGATCCTCTCTTCAACATATTGTGACGTATCATGTAGATGACCTAGAATATATACCAATATATGAAAAAGAAATGAGTACAAGAAAAATAATTATACTTTGACTAGAATTTGTGAACAGCATTTGTGAGGTAATTGTTTACTTTAAGTTTTAAGTAACTGTAAAGATGCTTTCCTGACTAAGAAATTGGACCTTCCAAACTCTTCCAGAAGAAAAAGTTTCTTATTCATACGTAGCTTAGAAAGGTTAACTCTCTTGAAAAATACCTTAATGGATAAAATGTGTTTTGTATTGTAACTCATGTTAGTAAAATTATCATATATACAGTTGAATTAAGGCTAAGTAGTTAAATTGCGACTAAGAAAATTTTGTCTTATTGTTATTGATACAAAATTATAAGTTTCATTTTTTAGCCATTTCTATTGCATGGTCATTTTCTATATTTTTCTAGAGTATATATCACATTATTTCTCTCCTATGTATAAGATCAACTATTTCAATGCTCGAGGGGAATTAGTGACTTGTGCAATTCGTCTCTGAACAATTACTTTGAAAAAATCTTTATTTATTATGTCATGTAATTTGTATTTATGTATAATATTTGTGTCTCATTTTTTGCAGTCATATCAGATAGGATGGGGTATTGTGTTTGGGAGTGTGGCAGCAGTAGTGGCTGGTATGGTGGCGTACCGTTACAAGTTTTTGTAATGGAAAGAAAAATTTGTTATTGTTTAAAATATGTTTTAGTGAGACAGTGTCATTCCTAGTGCATTGAACCTATGTACATAAATAGGTCTCATCCACAATTACATTGAAAACTCAAAAATTTATATTATTGTTATAATATAGGAATTGTAAAGAATGTTTTGTGTATTATTATTTACATTACTTTGTATATTTTTACTGAAAATGTTATATAATGTTTGAAGAATGTGTTACATATGTATATCCACCTGTAACAGTGCTTCACTTGGTGATAGATTGCCTGTAGCAAAATATTTAATAGGTCAAGGTTTGTAGATATGTACAACTGGATTCATACCAATCAAGGAATCTATGAAAGCTTATTTGTATTTATTAAATTTGAGACTGATTTTTTTTCCTTGACTTAATTTTTTAGTTCTTCATTGCTGTAGTTGTACATTATCCTTTTAATTTATGCTTTTGCAACCTTTGGAGGAAGAAAACTAGTAAAAAGTACTAAACTTTCAGATGTAATGCAGCATTTAGAGAATCTCATAAGTGTTTAAGACAGAAAAATATTCCAAATAGGACATAGCTGTAACATTTTAATCAAATAAGGCACATTTGAATAGGAAAATGCAGATTTCTTTGAACAAACTTGATAGACTAATATATTAAGAATACAATTCCACAATTAATGTATTTAAGTGTACTTGTTGACATATAGTGAAACTTCTCTGTGACAGACACTCATGGGATCATAAAAGCGCTGAGATTGATCCCCGGTGAGGTGGAGTATTTTCATCACACCTCAACATCCAAACTAACTTCCAGGTCTACACACCTGCTGTAAAATAAGTACCAGGTACTATCCTGGGGTCAAACCTGTCGGAGAGATGCATCTCCTCCTCCTAGTGCAGAGGTCAAGAAATTGCTGAGTTTTACCCTCTGAGAACCCCTTGGGCACCTTCAGGACCTGTTCAGGGATAGTTTGACTTTGACATTAATTGATCATCAAATTGTACTAAAAACCGTTTTGGAATATTCACTGAATATAATGAAGACCCATTTCATAGTTTAAGACAAATATCCTTATGCAGGGAAGAAGGAACACACTTGATAACTCCACTGGAATAAAAAATGTGACCATAATACAGGAATTCAGACTGCTTCACCACATATATATCCTTAAGGAAGTTTGTGTTGTAATCTGATATTGTTTATGTATGTAACTGATGTCCTAAAATGAATTTCATCTCATAAGCGAATTCCTAAACTTTTCCCCTTATTATGGACACGGACATGGTGTTCAAGCACCTGGGGCACAATAGAACAATTCATGTCATCTGATCAATGGCAAGCCTTGGTCTTCAGAAAGGCACTTACCATGTTTTTTGAACATTTCGCATTTTGTTTGTTATAGAGAATATTTTCTCCTGAAAATCATTCAGTCTGTCCACGTCCATTATCCGTGATCCCTTGTCAGATTTATAAAATAAGGCCATAAATTTTATATATGTGAGAGTCCACTTTTGAGAAATGTCTGTTAAGGAAAGTTTCACCATACATCTAAATTGGATAATATTTCACCCTATAGCACAACTTAAATAACAAATGCAAGTATATATAATTTATTTAACAACTGCCAACTAGCTTCTTACAAATTTGGATACAATGGAATCAATTCCAACAGGTTGTTGAGAAACTTCATCGTACTCTACCCATTCTCCTTCTTGTAAGTCAATATCCTTAAATATACATGGACTATTCTCAGCTTTAGCAAGCCACCCATCCTGAAAAAGTAAATGGCAATTTTTATCTACATTGGTATAAATTTATATTTTAATCATTTATACAGTTAAATATAATAATACTCTCATCAGCGTATGGCAACTGATGTTCAATGATGCTCAATAAATTTTGAAACTGAATCAGTTTGACATAAATAATGAAATACAAATATAAAGCAAAGATTTTTACACATTATCCTGCCTTACTTTCATGAGAGAATTTTAAGTTTTTTAATAACAGTTTTATATGGTGGTACTAAATTCTTTGAAAATTTTTCACAAGCTACTGAAAAATCTGAACAAAAGATAATCATGAAGATAAGAAAAAAATATTTTTTTTCAGATACTTACTCGAGGTACAAAGCTGATGGGTTCCACTCCTCGGCATTCAAATACTGTTATACACGTAAGAGGCTCTCCTTTCATGTAAGGACGAATAGATTCAGGAATAATTTCTAGAATGCAACAACGCTATCAAATATTGATCTTGGAATAAAAGTAAAAGAAAATCTCGGAAACGATTCATACCTATGGTCTGTTCCTTTGAACAAAACTTACACTTGGCAAAATAATGAACATGTCCATGACCAATTTTACATGGTATTTGAGTACTCAAGCTTACATCATGGACTTTACCTGTCTCTTCTCTACAACTGGTGCACACAAGCTAACAATGAAAAATTCCATGATAAGTTTATAATATAGAAGAAATAAAAATATATATTCTGTAGTAGTTACATAAATGGAAATAGCCATTTGATTATTATTGCTGTGTACATATTTAACATTTAATTAAACAATTTATCATCAGGTTGAGGGATTTCCTATGGGAAGTCCAATAAGACCAATTATGTTAGTTTGTATTACGATATATAGAAAAAGTTAGTCTTGAGAAACTAAATTTTACAGCTGTACTTCATGCCAGATATGTAGATGATATCATTTGCATAGTGCCATAAAATGAAATACAAAACCACTTAGATAAATTTAATAGTTACCACTCGAGGATAAAATTCATATTAGAAATGGAAAATAATAATAACACCAAATTTTCTTGATGTATTAATTAATTGTGAGGAGACTTAACTGGTGTAGGAAGGGCACTTATTCTGGTCACATTTTAAATTTTTACTCAGAATACTTTAATACAAAAGAGAGATATGATTTATAACTTAACAGATAAAACAATAGTACTTTCTGATGAACAACATTAAAGGGAGAATTTACAAATAGCATGTAACATACTTTTTTTTTGTGTGGGGCTTTACGGCTAGTCAACATCGAGGTCATTAGAGCCCTAAAATTCAGTGCAGGTAGGGAAAATGCAGTTACGGGCTAAGGAGAGCCAACATGATTCTCCCCACATGTGGGACTCGCCGAATGACTCAACCATACCCACTAAAAACCCTCCTGAATTACAACATATCAAAACATATCTCAAACCACGTATCATTATATCAAAACATTACAACAAGGAAAATGAAAGATACCCTAGCCCTCATAACCTACTAACGTCAGGATCAAAAAGAACAAGAGGTAACCAAGGGAGGTCAGGAAAGAGAAAGGAAGGAGCCTTGCACAAGTAAGTGGAAGTAATGCCAGGCTCAGCCCGGGGCCACGTGCTTACCAGTTGTAAGTCCCCTGGGGGGCACAACATACTTTTAGCTAATTACTATCCCATATAATTTATTAATAAAAATATTAAAATAAGATTGTATCACCTTCATAATAGGCAACAAAAGCAACCTCAACAAGGTGATATGATTTATGCAGTATTTCCTTATAAGAAGTTTATACCTCCTTCACTTAATAGATTACAAGTCTGAGAATATGAAATTGTTTTCAATTGTTTTTAAAAATAATTTGATAATGAGAGGGAAAGATAAGAAAGATCATATGAATACTAACAATGTAAGAATCCAAAATAAAATGCAAAGATTGTTATATGTAGGTCAAATAAAGAGAGAGTTAAAAACTTGATTCTAGGAGCACAAATGAAATTTAAAATGAGCTGAACAAAGTTAGTTCCTTACCTCACATTGTATTGCATTGCATTCATTAATAATGATCACTTGAAGGATAATATATTAATATTAGAAAGATAAGTTACTTATTACAAATGTTGCATATCAGAAACGATATATATAAAAAATACACACAGAATTTTAAATGTATGCAGACACAGAAATGCTATCTTGTATATTCAATATGATATAACATGTTTGCATAGTTTCTGCTTTATTGTAAATGTATTTTGTGTTTATATTTATGTTTAAAATATTATGTTCAATTGTTCTATTGTTATGTTTCTTGTTATAATTTGAACAACCTGACGACGACTAGAAACAAAAGTTGTGAGTTTTGAGAAACATTGTGAGTTTTTGTCACAAAATGTATACCCTTCGTCCATAAAAGGTCGTAAGTCTTGCATTATTTATTTAATTATATTATATAATGGATGTTAATTGAAGTAGTATTTTCTATGGTGCATTGACCTTTAAACATTAAAACATAAAATAAATTTGCATTTACATTAACACTGTTTCGAGTCATCATCATGTGTTATAATATGTTCAATATACTGGCAACACAACCTACACGAAAAGTTACTTGTATATATAACTGCATTTAGTAATCATTTCTTGTTTGTTGTGAAAATTATTTACATAATGTACAAGTATCTTCACATAGGTAAGATGTCAAACATTATTATAAAAGCAGGTGACTGCTAAAAATGTAGTGTTAATGTGAATATATTATAGGGCAAATCAACATCTGTAAAAGATCAAGAAATTATTCCATAAAACACTGATGATACTTTATCACCATAATGATAATTTGAACATAAAGCATGTTCTATCATTAACAAGACAAATACTAATAATATTAAATTACAACCAAAAAAATCAGGAAAGAATTGATTTAACTAACACTTTATTGGGATTTATTAAGTTCCAGTTGAGAAGTTAAGAATACCAAAAGTTATTTAAGTTCGCAAGAAATGGAACTTTAATGAATGCAATGACACCACAAAATAAGAAATGAAATCTTTAATCTTAAATTAATTTTAACACAGAAAACAAAGAAATACCCAGATTTACAGAGAAATAAGCTGATTAATAAGAAACACGAGTAAACAGTGAAGGAAACTAAGGAAGAGTCAACTTGACAAGTAGGACTATATGAAACAGATTAAATTGTTTGAAGAAGCAACAAAAATATGAAAAAAGAAAGAAAGGATATTGTAAAAGTTAGGAAGACTACAAGAAATGAGAGTCAACTACCAACACTCATCCACCAAAAGGTTTAAGGAAAAATGAAGTACGATAAAAAATATAATACACAGACAAAATAGTACAGCTTATTTCTAAACATAAGCATCTTAGAGAAATGGATGTGGCGGCATTATAATGCGGAAGCGGAATGATAAGAATGTCAAAATAATTTCCTTTAGTAGGGAAAAAAACGTATATTAAACAATTGTACCTTGAACCACCAAGTGAATGTATCTGAATCAAAATATAATTTCTCTAAATTTTCTATTTCTGCTCGAAACTGCAAGGCTATTTTCTGACAGAAAAAAACACATTGAATCAGTCCAAAATATCAATAGACAACAAACTTATTCACACAATGTAAAAATTTGGGAGAATGAAAGAACTTACGACCATTTTAAAAATTTCTTTTATGACCACAGGTAAAAATTAACACTAGTGTGATAAGCCAGTATAACTAAGGTTATGCTTAGTTATCAACAATAGGTTATGGTTCTATCACCAGTAGTTTCCCTGTTTCTTTCTGGCACATAACCCAACTTCTTGTTCGAATCGTCTGTCACATTTGTAAGTAGTGTACACCATCGTGTTCGTATCGTTTCAGTTTGTAGCACAGACCAAGTAAAGTCAGTGTAGCACAATAAAGTAAAAAATCAAGTAAAGTCAGTGTAGCACAGTAAATAGAAGACCAAGTGAAGTAAGTGTAGCACAAACCAAGTAAAGTAAAGTAGATCAACAAAGTTTGAAGAAAGAGATTCAGTTTCAATTTGTAGAGAGCCAGAAATGGCCAAATATTTGTTTGATTTTTTAATGAGAAGAAATAGTGTTGGCAACATTGGGTAGTTACTTTGTGATTATTGCAAATGTCGTAGACTATTAAAATATTGCAGATGATTGAATCATTTTTGTGTAAGGTAGCCTTGTTTGCTGCATTTGTCTGGATTTAATTATTTGTGTTTCCAGGTACCATTACCTGCTTGGTAATGACATGATAATAGTGGTTTCCTTGAATCGGCTAATCGCACATGACGTATCATATATGTTTTGTTGTTGTTTGATAAGATTCAAATTCTATGTGACGTAGTTTGAGAGTTTTGATTTTAAAGTTTTGTTTGGTTGTGAAAACTTGTTTTAATTATTAGTACACTGCACTGGGAATAAAAGAATGTCTGATTTTGTGACTAATTCACCAGAAAATATACCCACTAGCTCGAAGAAGAGCTGTGGCACAAGGAAAACAACGAGACAAATTTCGAAAACTCTAAGTGAATCGTCGGAGACACCTGATAATAATGGAGAACTGCAAGGTGATCCACAATCATCTGTTGATGATATGCTGGACCAGCTTTTTAATAATGAAGTAGTTGACCAAATTGCTAATATTTGTGGAACTATAGATGATAATGAAGCTAGTGATGATGTTGATGATTGTGATGATGATGAATGTAAAAAGAAGTCAAATGTACCCAAGAAGAAGTCAAATGCATTGAAGAAAGGTAAGAACCGTGGTCTGCCAATCCGCTGCAAGTCGGAGTGTCGTGATGGAAATTGGAGTGAAAGAGACAGACAACGACTATTGGTTGCATTGCGGCGTTTTGGAGTCTTAAATATACCAGAACTGATGAAGGCAGTTCCCGGGAAGAGCGGAAATGAGATTAGAAATTATATTCAAATGAAATGGAAAGCTGCTCGTTTTCATTTACGTGAGGAATTAAAAAAGAAAAAAAGAAAAGGAGGAATTATTGGTCCAGTGGATGAATGGTTAAACTGTTTAAAAGATCATTTTACCCATGACTTTTATAAATGTACTCCTCTTGCACGTGCTGTGTTATTTATTTGGAAATTTGAAAATCACCCTGATCCAAGAGAATGTGGAGGTATAGACTTCAAAGCTTTGTATGAACATCTCTACTATGTTCTCCGAGGGTTTCCACCTAGAGAATTGAATCAACCTACTGCTGTGTATTTGAGTGAATCATTGAAAAAGTTTTCAAGGCATATAAAGCTTAGTGGTTTGACTGATGATAAGAAGTTGATTACTTCTTTGAAAGTACAGAAAAGTGTCAGGAAAACTAAAAGTGACGATGATGTTATTGGTGCCTTATCATATGATTGTAAACAATCTTTTGAAGAGCTACTCAAGCGGCCAGGATTTAATCCTTTTGCATTACCTCTGGATGTGTTGATTAATGGAGGTAAATTAATATTTTCACTGATTTTAATCTGTGATTTATTATGTTATTCTAATGTCAATAATGAGCTATTTATTTACTTAATTTGTCTTGTAGGTAATGATGCAGGTGAATCAAGTTCTTTAGAAGTGGAGAATGCTGAAACCTCTTGTGAAACTACTGAATGAAATACTGATTAAATTTTGAACAGCATTCTTCTTTGAAGTGTTTCTAGGAAATTTTGATACATAATATCAGTTATTTTGAATTTGTCCATGTACTGTACATTTATGAATTTTCTACTTCATTTTAAGTATTATGAAACTTTTTCAGACATGTTGGAAATCAATTAAATAATGAAGAGAAATGTAATTGGTTTTCTGTTGTGTATCACTGATTGTAGTATAACCTTATATTAATTCATAAGCCACTTTCTTTAAACTTTTTGTACCTGGCTGAACAACCAACAGATCTTGACTCATTTGAGTAGGGATGAACTGACCCTGTGTGTTACCATCTGTGTGTATAGTGAATTCAATATATCTGTGTGAGACACATTATTTTTCTGTCTGGAAGGGGGAAGGTAGGAAAAAAATAAAATGTTAGAGATCATAAAAAAGCATTTTCTCAGTAAAGAAAATAGGGCACCAGTTATTCCTGACACTTATGTATCTACCGATTCTTTTTTAGTGAATTAGATAGGACTGTACTTGATAATGTAAATGATATCAATGGAACACCTGTCAAACCTGTTAAACCTCTCACTTCTGAGTTTAATATTCTACATCTTAATACTCAATTAGAACATCCTTTAATTAATTAGACCTTTTTTTATTTGAGAATCCAGTAAACATAGTTTCTATTAATGAGCATTGGCTAACTAGATCTGAATTGAATATGTATGCCGTGTATGCCCCTAAAGTTTATTAAATTGGGGTTTCCTACTGCAGAGCAGATAATGATGAATCAGGTTATGGAGGGTAAGTTGTATTAATCAAAGATGGAACTCATTCTGAAATATTCAAAGTAGAAAAAATTGCTATTGATACTGATTACAAAGTTGTTAGACTTCTGCAGTTGGATTTAATTATAATTTCGGACCAATATCGCCTCACGGTCCAACGCCGTAGAAAAATAACCTTATTCTTCGTATATCCTTCCGCGAGTGCTGCTACCTCCACCATCGCCTCCATCTTCACACGTACAACATATTTTCTTAAAACTAAATCGCCGGGTCTAACAAACCTAACATCATTGTTCATGGCTAACCTAACATCATTGTTCATTATAATTGTTCATGGCTCGCTGTCGCGAGCCATATTATAACTAACATACCCCTAACATACTAACATAAACGGTGGCGGAGAGAAGAAAATAGTGCGGAACATTATTTATTTATAACTACCGTAAATATGAAGAGCGAGGAATACGACTTATATTTTCGGAACCGTAATAATATTTGTAGTATTATGACATTAATCATTTTTTCGAACCCTCTTTGGACCGTGAGGCGAAATTTGGCCGAATAGTGATCATTAAGCGTAAAAATTGTTTGTACAGACACTAATTAAACGAGAAACTTCATTTATTCCACCAAAACACGGGAGATAAATTCGTGACAGAAAGAACAGAAACAGCTGCAAGTGCAAGGCCTGAGCAGGGCCACGCAGGGGCCACGAATGTTCAATGCTAATCGCGACGCGCAAAGAGGCGCGACTGTCCTGCCCCAAGAGGAAGTTTTAAGCACTATCTTCACAGTTTTCAGGTTGGCGGGCTTTTTAATCCCTTCGGTGCGGTTTATAGGTATTCCACATACTAATATTTTTTATTTGAATTTAAATTTATTTTCTCCAGCTTGATATCTTTTCTATATTAAGTTGTAAGGCAGGAAGGAAAATTACTCTTTATCTGTGGAAGGAGAGAGAAGAAAAACAACAAAGAAATAGAATAAAAAGTACAAATTTATTTATAAAAATTAATTTATATTAATATTATATCAATGATACAGCACATCATAAACATTTCAGTCTGCTTTTCTCATGTATTGTAGTAAGAATTCTTCTTTTTTAACACATAGGAAATGATAAAATATTTTTTGTTACACACAATACACTTAAATTTTGCACGAGGTAAGTTAAATACACTAAAAGAACAAATTGAATAATCACATTCATGGACCAGTTATATTAACAACAATACCCATGTAATTCTCAAGTGCACAAATGTTTCGCAGTATTTTCAATATAACATGTTCTATATTGAACCCAAAATTAAATTCTTAATTAAAAGTTAACATTTCACAAGGTCAAACCTTGTAATGATACCTTTTTTTAACACTAAAGCAGCAAATAAAGATGTGAAGAATGATACTCTAATCAAATCACGACATAAAACTAACACTATAAACATTAAGAAACTAAACATGATTTTCACAACAAAAATTAAATTCTTCTTTATAACATTCTATTCTAAAATTTGTATTCATCAACGCTTTCTCTGACTGTCATATCTCATTATACTTATAAGAACACCGAGCCTTATTATAGACTGCTGAAAACCAACTTAGATTCACATTAAAAATTCATCATCTCTTTATTTCAACATAATGTAAATATTTGGGTTGACCTTACTTGACGTTTCGAGGCTCTACTATTGGCATTTGACATTTTGACATTTATATTATCAAAAATCTTACAAATATCAGCTTTAATACAAGGAATATATGGTAACACCACATATATAATCTTCTCTAGTTGTCTACTATCTTTATTAGTCTTATGTACATTAAACTATTTCCAAATAATTATATTATAGAATCTCTGAGGATAGTCATCATGCACCAGTGTATCTTTAATACCTATACTTTTATTTAAAAATTCCAGATGTGATATCTTTCTAACTATGTAGTAATCCAACAACACTTTCCTTATGTGCCATGCTGTGATTCGATCTATAATTCATTAGTTTGTCAACACTTCTTGGTTCCCTAAACCAGTCTATTAAATTTTCACCCGAGTTATTAATGATCTTAACATCAAGAAAGTTTATACATTTATTATCTTCAATCTCGAATGTAAATTTCAGATCATCACAAAAATTATTAAATTCATTTAACAACTTAAAAATCTCATCATCTCTAACAATCATAAACGAATCATCAACATATCTCATTTACATTCTAACATCAAATTTTTTCAAACATACTTGTTCTAACTTCATCACAATCTCACATATAGTGCCACTCAAAATGCCTCTAATAGGGGTTCCATTCACCTGTTTATAATATTTCCCATTGAACACAAAACTATTGGATTTAAGTACTAATTCAACACCTTTAATTATTTCAGGTACAGGAAGTTTCAATATATCCAATCTCTCATAACCAACATCATTTATACAGGATAATATCAAATCACGTGGCATACTGGGAAACATGTTAACCACATCACGTGATATCATACTATACCCAACAGGAATTTTTACGTTTCAGTTTACCAACACATTCCAAACCACTCTTAAGGGAGTACAAATTACTATAATTACCAATAGGGAGGCATATATAACATGTCATAATAATAACAAATTTATTGTCAAAAAAGCAGTACAAACTGCGAATGACCACGTGGAGGACAATAAACTAATTTTCTCTCCGGAAACAAGCAAGGGACCATCCCATCAATTCCGATCAAGGGCCCTAAGGTAGAGGCGGATTCAAAAATTTCAGCAAAAATTCTTAGATAAGATAAAAAGTTAGCTGTGAGTTATAATACTAATAATTTGTTTGTTCTCAATATGTTATAATACTCAATATGTTTGTAATTTATCACAAAAAATTTATTTTACATGATTTTACATATTAAACTAATATTAAATTTCCTCCCTATTAGAAATTATGACTTATGCTTTCCTGCAAGACCATGGAGATAATGGTTTACTCTAGTACAATAGTAATGATGACTTTTCTTCAACACAAATTTTTGAAAATTATCAAACTGAATATATCCACGAGTCTCGCAGGAAAGCATAGGTTGAAGACTCCTCCCAGCACAAGTAATCAGGTAGTTCTTCAGATCAGAACAGTGTCCAAAATCCGATAAATATTTTTAAAATGAAACAAATTTGGAAAACTTCATTTACCAAAGACAAATTTGGTGAACTACACTCTTTACAAGTAGAAAGACCAGATGGTTGAGGATGAGGACAGTTGAAAGAAGATTGAAAACAAGAGAAACAAGAAAATAGTGGTTCAGAGAGATGGTTAGTGCGAAGAAAAGAATAAAAGACATTCCTGGCCATTTCTAATCCCTCCTCTGTTTCAATATCACAGGGTAAGTTTTTTGCCCATCTAGTGCTCGCTTCCACATCCTTGCTAACAGAACAAAATGCCTGTAACGAGGCAGTGGAAGAGCTTCTCTCCCCTTCGTCGATTCTTCTAAGGTGGATTGCCAAAAAACCTTCAGAAATGGAGTTCAACAAATCTGAAAGGAGGGAGATGTTTAAATCTCCTACATTACAATTTTTACTAGTTAAAAGGGGCAAAGAATTTAGAGAGAGAATTTTTAAAATGTCTACAAAAGCCTTGCATGTTGGATTCGTGTTACAGCCTCCTTGCTGTCTAACAGCGCCAAAGAAGCTCTCCAGAGGGTCTTGGTTGAGATTCCTTGTGCAAAGAGAATCAACACCCAATTCCTCAAGCTTCTTCCACAACAGTTGGACAGCAATGTAAAAGCATTTACTCTGGGGTGCGTCACCAGGAGACCGTACCACAAATTTCCAATCACTGATACTTTTGCCCACTGTGTTCCAGAAGTGGTGGTGAGAGGAATCTTGAGCTACAGTTGCTCGAAAGTTCTTGTCTCCTATGGGCGATCCATTGAATGAATCAAAAAGTTCATCGACCATCTCAATGAACTCTGCAAGGTCTAAAACTTCAGTTTTTTTTACAACGTATGCCATAACGTGTCAAAGCTAAGTTTACATCAACGCTAAACAAATGCGCAGCATACTTCACTTTCATTTTTTGTTTAGAGTTGGGATTAATATTAATTTCACTGAATTTTCTAGGATAAATATTTGTTGCCAAATTAGTCCTCATATTCTAAGAACTCTTTGAAAACGTCAAATTTTGCAATTTTGACAGTACCATCCCTCCCTGTGAACTGAACATCATATTTAAGAAAATTGTTTCGCAACACCTTGAGAAGATGAGGTGCATCAGCAAAAACAACAATATCACTATCTCCCAACCTAATACATGGATCATCTCTCCCAGGGAGAGTCCTTACGGCCAAGGTCTGAAGAGCTGAAGTATTGCTCTGCGCAAGGTCTGAAACCAAGGCCACTGGTTTCAGTCCTATTTCCTGCAATGCTGAAACAGTGTCCTTGATGGCCTTTTCTAGTCTCCCTTTGCTAATGGAGTGGCTCAAATGAAAAGCAACAGGTTGCTTCCAATTAGAGTTCAAACCACGCGCCATGAAGACCAGACCATGGTCAGCAAAGCAAGGAAAGCAACCCCCTGCCACATCTTCAAAGCCCAAAATCTGATCATTCATAGGATCGTAATCCACATGTTTTTCAAGAGAAATCCCATCAAACATGAGAATGCAGAATTTGTCCTTTTCAGATATGGAGGAAGTTTGCCCAGCCATACTGCGCAGTATGACATTAGAAACACCAGGATTCAGAGGAATAGACTGCTGAATACAAGAAAGAGTTCAGTAACTGGGCAGATGCAGCATAGGAGTAAGAGTTCTGTATAAAGAAGAACTCTTCTTCTGAACTGTCTGGGCCAGTGCCTTCAGACATCAAGAATATCTCCTACCTGTGTTTGGCTTGCCCGTATTACTCAAGATAGATATAACTATCTCCCTACTCCATTCAGGTAGCTGCTCCAGTGCAGAGAAATTATCCTCTGCCACTGGATGCATGCTAAGACGCCGTCTGGCCATCCGAACGTACCGATCCTTAAACTTCTTTGCTACCTCGTACATCCTCGAGCTTCTCGGGGAAGTGAATTTGTCACGAGGCATCCCCATAAGTCTCTTTAGCATAAAATTCATCCCCCCCGGAGACTTGAGGATGAACAAGGCAAGGAAGTTAAATTACTCGTGCTGGGAGAAGTCAGCACAGGATCCACCACACCTGAAGCTGCGAAGGTTTTAGTAGATATGTCCCCCGAGGTGGAAGGTCTGCAGTCCAGCACTCCTTCCAGTGTATCCACTCCCAGGTCATCTTCAACCTCCATGCACTCTACTTCAGTAGTGATGGGGTGATCTGGACAACATTAACAATAAGAGTTCAACATTAACCTAATATAGATAATAGAAACAAATAAATAAATAAATAAATAAATAAATAAATCAAATGGTAAAAAAGTAATATTTTCACAAAATATTCATTTTACAAAAGACACTGCGAAGTTCAAAATACTCTTTCACAAAGAGATAAAACAATTATGTATAAGAGCTTACATATTTAGAATTTTATAAAAAATTCAAAAATAAATAAAAACCAATTTGGTAAAATACAAAAAAAAATGTTCTAATATTAACTCTTCCATACTTCTCATATACATGGAATAATAATTGCAAGATAAAAATAATTTCCATTAGTCTTAGAACTTACCACAAGTTAATTGGTATTCACTAAATTCCACCAAACTCCCCATTGTCTGAATACAAGGAGGATTTGCAAGTAAAACACAGGAATAATAGATTGCCAGTTAAAACGATAAAAATAAAAAATTACTTTCACCAAAAGTACTCATTTCTTACATTGTCAACAACCTGGTGAAAATTGTGACAGACCGGGACTCGAACCCGGGTTTGCCTGCAGTATCCGCAGGTGTGCTGTCTACAGCACCATACACCTCGAATTTCAAAACAAGTCCCGGTCCCGGGTTCGAGTCCCAGTCCATCGCATTTTCATCTGGGCACAGATGATTCAAACTTTCCCCTTTGAGTAGAAGATACTCAAAAGTAGTGAGTTAAAAACAAATACTCACTTCTTGATGGAATTGATCCCAGCTTAACCCTAACTTTTTCTGCATNTCGGGGTTGGAGTAGCAGGAATCCTCGAAATGGAGAGAGCATAGACATATATTCTTCCATTTCGGGATATCTCACTCTCTGCTGGGTCGTAGGCCCAAAAACTCCAACCACCGATCGCACGTATTTATGTGAATAACTTTCCCCGGGATTCGGTGGAAGAACAGATCCTTGTCCTTCTACTTCGTGGCCCCACAGAGTGTATTTATTACTGTAATATTTCAAGAAAATACAATTAATACCACCTCAGAATACGTTAAGATACTATACACTCCACGAAAAATAAATTACTTACCAGGACGAAGACATTTCGGCTCCAATCCACAAAATCAATTAAAAACCCTCGCTCACAAAACACTCGACCGCACTAGTCGCGAGTCAGCTGCAGTCACCGGTATAGCGGTTGCGATTGTTCGCTTTCGAATCTAATTCGTAGCATCTTTTTACGAGGATTCCCACACAAATATTGGTTCTGAAGTGTTTTAATAAGAGCGATCTAGCGGTTGCAAACGTCACTATTACAGGCTACACTAGCGCAGACTGCAGGAAGTTTTAATCAGAAAAGTCGACCATAGCCGCCGATGAAGCGCCACACCCCCTGTGCAAGAGCATACGTAGAAACAATGTCACCAACCCAAGAATAAAATAATATTGTGGTTTTACCAACAAAACTTGGTCTTCCAACATTCTCTCTTAATTCCACAATATTTACGAATCAAGAACTTCAATTAATATTTAATTCATTTACAAATTTTTCAAATTTCACTCTGCCTAAAGGTTTAGTGAAAACATCAGCCACCAAACTATCTGTAGGCATGTACAAAATTTTAATTATATTGTTATCAATCTGTTCTTTTAGGAAACTACTCGTCACATGAATATGTTTCGTGCGTTTCGAATATTCATTGTTCACAGCCTTTTTCTTGGCACTTTCATTGTCATTGTACAACACAACAGGACCATCGATAAATATTTCACCCAAATCAACAAGCAATTCCATAAGCAAATCCTTCAAGTAAATAGCTTCTTTCATCCCCTTAACCAGGGCACTGGATTCAGCATCCGTTGAGCTAAGATTTACATTTTTCTGCTTAGAACATTCTCAAGAGATAGCAGTACCAGCAAGTTTAAAGACAAATCCAGTAAAGAATTTACGATCAACCGGATCATTCGCGTAATCTCTATCGACATATCCAATAAGTTGTTGAATAGACTTCTTAAAAACAAGACCTTCATCTTTAGTTGCCTTTGAATACCTCAACACAAGCTTGGCTGCAAGCCAATGTTCCATAGAATGGTTGTTGTTAAATTGGCTCAAGTAAGTAGCCGCAAAAGTAATGTCAGGCCGAGAATAAACAGTTAGCCACATTAAACTACCTATCAACTGTTGATATGGTATATCTGAGCATTTCTCGACATCAAAAGAAAAAAAATTGTTTTGTTCCATTGGCGTTTTTTTGTTTTTTGCATTTTTGAAGCCTGCATATCAAACTTATTCAGAACTTGATCAATGTAATTATCTTGAGAAATTTTCAGTTTGTCATTACTTCTTTCTATTTTCATTCCCAAGCAATGGGATAATGGACCTAAGTTTTTCATGACAAAATTTTCTCGAAGTTTAGCTCTAACAGCTTTCATCTGCTTATCATCGTTGTAAAAAACGAAAAAATCGTCAACCCAAACAGCAACAATCATTACTGAATTTTCGGAACACTTAAAAAATATACAAGGTTCAATCTTTGACTGACTGAAACCCAGATTCTGAAAAAACTTAGTTGCTTTAGCATACCATTGACGAGAACTTTGCTTCAACCTATACAGACTTTTCTTTAGCAGACATACCATATTTTCACTTTCAGAGACGACGCAGCCTTCTGGCTGGTTCATGAAAATTTCGCAATTTAAATCACTATTTAAAAATGCACATTCTACTTCCCAGTGATCAGCCTTTAAATTTAGTTAAACAGCAAGAACCTAAAGTTAGCTTGCCTCACGACACGGGAAAAAGTTTCGGTGTAATCCACACCATATTTCTGTGAAAAACCTTTCGCCACTAGGCGAGCTTTATATCTTGAAATTTCACCATTTTCGTTACGCTTAATCTTAAAAACCCACTTACACCCAACAATATTCTTGTTGGAATGTTTGTTCACAAGTAGCCAAGCTTCATCGGATATCAGAGATGCCATTTCAGAGTCCATGGCTTCTTGCAATTCACGAGGGCCAGATACAGCTTCAGAAACAGAATTGGGTTCCATCTCATCCAAAGCACAGAGATAAGTAACAAAATCTGGAAAAAACTTTTGATTGTCTATTTCTTACCGGGAAGCGGGGACCAGATTGATGATCTGGAGTAGAAACGTCAACAGTTTCGCTGGATCCTACATCAGAAGGGCTGTAGTCTTCAGTATCAGCATTCTCGTTAGGATCAGCACCCTCAAAGTCTGTTTCACCAGTCAGAGAGCCGTCGTCATCATCAGTCGTCAATTTCATGGCCACGGGTGTTTTTTTCTTCATGGTCATCAGAGGGCAGGATCATCGGTAGATACGTCTCGACCGTTCCTCTCCCTTGTGAGAAGTTGAATCACCTCGAGCTGCAGAGGCCTCTTCGACGAATGTCACTTTTCTAGGAAAGGTTACATCATGAGTTTCCATGTCAAAGAGTCGGTACCATTTCGTGTTCTCAACGTACCTCACAAAAACCATTCGCTTGGCCCTAGGATCGAGTTTCTTGGAGCCATGAGTAATGTGGGCGTACGCGTCGCAACCGAACACTTTCAGAGAGGACAGATCTGGTTTTCACCCAGACCATTTTTCATGTAGAGTGACACCCTCCAGACGCTTTGTCGGTGAAACATTCATCAACTGTACAGCCGTGTTTACACATTCAGCCCTAAAACGGGGATCCATGTTGCCCAGCATCGAACGCACTTTGTTCATGATTGTGCGATTTGTCCTTTCAGCCAAACCATTCTGTGCCGGTTCGTACGGACAAGTGGTTTCATGCTTGATTCCTTCTCTCTTAAGGAAATTTTCAAAAGCATTACTAGTGTACTCACTACCACCATCAGTTCTGAGGACACGGATTTTTCGGCCACATTCATTCTCCACCAGAGCCTTGAACTCTTGGAATTTTTCCATTACTTCACTCTTGCGTTCCATGAAGTAAATGAACACTTTCCGTGTAGCACCACCAATGAATGTAACATAGAAACGAGCTCCCCCAAGAGAGTTCACTTGAAATGGTCCGGTGACGTCACTTACAACCAATTCTAGCTTACTTTGGTTCAAATGTTTGTTCTTGTTGATGACATAAGGTGTCTTCGGTAGCTTACCAACTATGCAGTAAACACATGGTTGGGAATCCTTCTGGGAATAGTTCAAACCCACAGCCATGCCATCACGCAACAGTTTCAAGTCACTGGCATTCAAATGTCCCAAACGTAGATGTTAAATCTTTTCAAATTTATCAGAGACCGCGGCTAGACCAAAATTCTCCCTCAAATTTGACCTTCTGACTTCGTTTTTTTTTTTGATCAACTATCACATCCAAACAGTAGACACCATCGACGCTAGTAGCAGTAGCTATAACCTCTCCATCATCCAGGACAGCACGCTGATTTGCATCAAACGTAACTGAATATCCCTTTTGAGTGAGTTGGCTCACAGACATCAAGTTCACTGAAAGTCCTGGCACAAAAACATCAGAAATGTGAAAGATCTTGTCGCCAACAACGTCGATCGGAAAACTGCCCGATCCACCGCTGAGCAACGATTGTCCATTCGCGACGGAAATTGAAATTCCTTTTTCTCCCTCATAAAAGTCGCTCAACAAACTTTTATTCCCGCACAAATGTCGGCTGTCCACGTACCATCTTTTATCACTACTTATCAGTGTTCCAAAAGCGGTAAACAGCGCCTTTTTGAATCGCGATTTCCCGGATTTGTCTTTTTCTGGGAAGAATCCCCTGAAAAATCAGCTGCGTCCTTGTCCTTCTCAGGGCAATCCCGGTAGAAATGACCATCCTCCTTACACCTCCAACAATTGGGGATAAAAGATTTGTTATTTTTCTTTTTGTCGCTCGTCAACAAAGCTTTCCCTTCTTTCTTGTTCCACTTGTCTTGCCACAGTATAATTTTGACAAAATCGGACGAAAGATTTTCATTAGTTTTAGCGCTTTCTATTGCCATAGGGTCATATTTACTAGAAAGTCTTTTTAGAAGTACAGCAACTAGTTCGTCATCCAATTGCTTACCCATGGCTGTCAGTTGTTGACCTAAATCCAGTACTTCATTGATGTATTCTTCCATCTTCCCAAAGTTCACAAGCTCCAGTGAAAACAGTTTTCGGAGTAAGAACAGCCTACGATTCAGTTCCTTGTCCCCAAAGGCTTTCTCCAGCGATTCCCAGGCTTCTTTTGCAATTGCAGCATTGATGACGTAGGGAAAACACATTTCTCCACCATCAAATTGATTCAGCAACGTACCTTTTCGTCAAATCGCACTTTCATTCCTTGTTCAGAGGTGTTCTCCGCAGGATATCCTTTGACTGCACACCACAAATTGCCGTGCCGCAAACAATTCTTCATTTGGAATTTCCAGTCCAGGTAATTTGCTCTACCCATGAGTTTTTCGAAGTTCGGAAGCCCACTTCCATTGCCGTGTGAGTCTGCCATCTTAGTACGGTGAGGTTAGTAATACCACAACGCGCACAAAAACACAAATTTTTACAATATATAAGGCAATGTCGCGATTTCTGGGCCCATAACCTGTTAGAATAATGATAATTAGGCGTAAAAATTGTTTATACGGACACTAATTAAACGAGAAAATTCATTTATTCCAGCAAAACACAGGGGAGATAAATTCGTGACAAAGAACAACGAACAGCTGCCAGAGCACACATAAGAACAATGTTACCAACCCACAAGTCATTGTGCCGCTTCTCTTTCTTTCTCCCAAGCTTTGTTCTCAAACAAGGTATGCATGGTATCGTCTATCTCATTCTGACAGTCGACACATTTAGGGTAATCAACAATCTTGTAATCATGCAGATATTTGTTGAAAAACGTGTCCTGATAAGGTCTTGGTACAATTAAAGCTCACGTGTCCATGCTTTCTTTCTACCTTTCCTTCCAGGTAGCGTTTCAACTGGTAAGTCCATCTACTGGAAACAAGGTGAGTGAAGAAACTATTAGCACAGATTGTTGGCAGTGGAGGGAGAAATCCGTGCCTCTTACTGTATACACTGACAGTTATCTAGGTGGAGGCAATGCTCGCGCATGCGCACCTTCCTCTAATTTCTTCACAAAAGTCACTTCCTGTACCTTTCTTGTTCTGGTCTCACGTGGCGCCGTTTTTCCCGAAGAGTTTCTCTTGCATCCTCCCTGATCTCTTTGATGTAACATCTGTGCAGCCTCAGCTCCTTTGCAGCGAGACAGGTTTTCTTCCCATTGTCAGGGTAATAGGGAAGCACCGATAAGCACTCGCGCTGCACTTTTAAATACGGTGCGGTTGGCAGACACAATCCTCATAGCCATTGTGCTTCGGACTTGACTTTATTTACGTCTCGTGGATTGTTTCTCTCGGAAGGCCACCCACACTGGTACAGCATATTAATCCTCATAGCACGACTTCGGAAATCATGCGTCGCTTTCCCTCTTTTGCCCCTCCTAGGCATAAGCTTAGTTTATGGTCTATCTCTAACCCCCAAGTAGGTGATTTGGCGTCCCCAGACTGTGTCTATATTCCAGTCATATATTTGAAAATCGAAATGTACTTCTACCAGTGACTACGAAGGCTTCACTGCCATTTGTTTTTTGTCCAACCAACTTTTCCAAAAACCTCGTCTAGTTTGGCTAAGCAGGGTTTGAACCCACACTCTAAGGAACAGCGAAGTGAAGGCGATGATTAAGTCTGGGAAATTTTAAGAAGGTAGGGAGTTGTAACGTGTAATATGCGCTGATATCGGGTATTTCTCCTGAACTACTAGGTTCAGGTTTGTAAAAAAAATGTATTTCTTAAATTAGTCGTTCGAGGGAAGTAACAACTGAAGTTTCTTTCTCTCAGACGAACTTCATTTGTATGGTTGTACACCTAACTTCTTATTGTGCATTGTTATCCTTACTCTTTTTCAGGAATCCTGGTATCATGCGGCCGCGTCAGAAGTGTCAAATTGCTCGCTAACAAGAATAATTTTATTTCCCGTTTCCCTGCAACCTATAATAGAACTTACCTGGGCCTAGTTTTCTCAAATTTATCTGAAGATGTCTATGCATTATATGCCTTTTTGTTAACAGTTGTAAAGACGCGCATCTGTTACTTCCTAGCAGGTGTATATCGCTAATGTTGTTTCCTTTGTAGATAATATATTGTTCCCAGTTCTTGACGTGACTCGCTTTTTCTCAACTGTAGCAACTGTTCTTTCCATCGGGACTCTTGCGCGATATTGAAATATGCACCTGTAACATCTTTACCTGTTATATATTAAAACCGACTGGTAACTCATTCTATGTTAATTTCAGACTGCGCTGCTGTGCCGTCTATTCTTTGAGTGACTGCTTCCACTACCTCGACTGCAAAAGCTTCATGAATTACCTTGAGGCACATCTGTCGTCGTAAACGATGCTGAATGCTATCGACGATTAATGACATTATAATTACTGACCATGGGACTAATTTATTTCTAGACCTTCGAATTGAGTATAAATGTAATAATTGATGTTGCTTGTGCACGAAAAAGTCTCTTTTGTGAGTGCATTGATTGCATGGCATAGTAATGATTGCACGGCGCCAGAATCCACTTCTATAAGCTTTTAAAGAATTCAACTCAGGGGCTTCAAAATTGGATCTAGGAATAAATAAAGAAAAATCTAAACTTTTGAAATAATCAAGACAAATGAGAGAAAAAGAAAAAATAATATAGAGGGGCAGCAATCAAGAATATGGACAAATTTAAATATTTAGAAGTTATAATGACATCGTCAAGTAGACAAGAGGAAGAAGAACCAGGACAACAGCAGCAAATAAAAGTAGTTTTGCGCTGATTGGTATACTAAAATCAATAAAAATCTAGGAAACTGAAGTTATCTGTATTCCACACTGCAATAGCATCAATTGCATTATGTGAATATGAGACATGGCTGTTAACAAAAAAGAATCTGAGCCTTTTGAATATATGGGAGCGTCAAATACTAATATATATGGTCCAATGAAGGAAGGAGAGGTATGGAGAATCAGAAGAAAATGACATACTTGAAGAGTTGAGAGACTTATAGTCAACCTGACTTGGTGGACATCAGGAAAAGGACGATCCAGTGGCTGGGACATGTCGCTAGAATCGAAGGCGATACCCTAAGAAAGCATGGGAAGGGCACCAAGGGGGAAGAAGAAATAGAGGGAGACCTAGAAAGATCTGGATGAAGGATGCTGAGGACGACCGGAGGTCCTAAGAGTTAGAGAAGGAAAACTAGCGACAAGAAGAGAGTAAAGATTGTAGAAGAGGATGCCTAGGCCCTGGACGGGTCGTAGTGTCATTTGAAGAAGAAAAGGAAACCGGACGGAATGGAAGTAGCAGATTTCCCCATCGAGTCGTATACAGGATTGAGTTGGAGCAGCAATTCAGGCGAGGTCCATTAATGCTTGTTTCATCTCACGTCAAGCCAGCCTGTCCATTAATCACCAATAACTGCATTGCCCACTCGTACTGAAATTGTCACATAACACAGATTCCACGACTGCTAGATTAGTGACCTTGGAGATCTTGCTAATGTAATTCGCCCGACATGTTAGCGCATAGTTCAAAGATCATGACTTTGTCCACACATTAAAACTTGATCATGTTTCATATAACATCTCTCAAATCTAATATTGCATCACTGACTCTGACAATCGGATCATCGATCTTGATAATAATGATGATCAATGCTCGTTGAAAAGTCGAGATCATAACGAATGCAGAAGAAGAATTCAAGATGATCTTTATGAACTCACGATGATGAATTACTAACTATACGCGACCTTTTATATCATTTTATTTCCCTCTACTACTCAGTTGGGGCTGGCCACGCCTTTTATAGTTTTAGGCCTTTTTTTATTTTTAAGTTTTTCTGATCATTTTTGCGTTTTACTTCCTTTTCTGACCCCTCTTTCTTTTTTGCAAGAAATTAAATGAACTAAAATTATTCGTTTTACATCTATCTTTAATAAATAAATGGATATTTAATCAGTGGGTCGACAATGTACGTGTTTCTTACCTGTATTGTCGCAGCAAGCAATTCTCCTATTTCAAATGTGCGTGTGGTTGTAAAAGAAGGTCGCTCGACAATGTGCATCTTGAAAGGTAACGTTTGATTCGTTTTCATTGTCACAGCTTTAGTTATGTACATATTTTCTGAGAGGAACGTTTGGTGTTTAGTTCAGTGTTCGTAGTTTCATTCAGCCATACCTAAAATAAAGCTATCTAAATCTTGTCAAGACAAATTGTTTCTGAATTTGGAGATGATGTTTTCTCTACAGACGGTGAAGCCTTATTTTGTAAGATGTACGAAACAAAGGTATCAGCCGAAAGAAAATTCACTGTACGGCAACATGTGGGTCGCGATAAGCATATAGGGGAAGTGCAAGTAAGAAGAAATCCACGCAACTTTTCATGCAAGAAAGTGTATACATGAAGGAGAATAAATCGTCAGATTTTTACACAGACCTTTGCGAAGCTTTAGTTTCTGCAAACATCCCATTTTGGATATTGGACAATGCTAAATTGAAGAGTTTTCGGACGTCCTATCCCAGACAATCAACTCTTCGGAAGAACTACCTGTCACAATGTTACAACACCATTAACAAAATACGGGGAAAAGTACATGGAAAGATTTTTCGGATCGATTTTACGAAACGAGAGTTGTTTTTTTTTGTGGGGCTTTAGGGCTCGTCAACATCGAGGTCATTAGAGCCCTTAAAACTTGTACAGGTAGGGAAAATGCTGTTACGCACTGGGGGGGCCAACATGACTCTCCCCGCGTGTGGGACTCGCCGAATGACTCAGCCATACCCACTAAAAACCCTCCTGAATTACAACTCAAAACTCAAATCCCAACATATCTCACGACTTTACTAAAAACATTAAAAAAAGAAGAAGAGGAAAGAGAAAAATGAAAGATACCCTAGCCCTAATAGCGTCGGGATCGAAAAGAACAAGAGGTGACCAAGGGAGGTCAGAAAAGAGAAAGGAAGGAGCATGGCACAAGTAAGTGGAAGCAATGCCAGACTCAGCTCGGGGCCCCGTGTTTGCCAAACACGTACTTACTAGATGTTAGTCCCCTGGGGCGAGGTAGGAAAATGAAAGATACCCTAGCCCTAATGGCGTCGGGATCGAAAAGAACAAGAGGTGACCAAAGGAGATCAGGAAAGAGAAAGGAAGGAGCATGGCACAAGACGAAACGAGAGGTGTAGAAAATCGTTACGTGGCTAACACGATCATTGGTATATTGGAGATCGATAGACCAGATTAAGTGTTTCTACTTACAAGTGATGTATTAGAAACTGTTAATCACTCCACAATTTATACACAAGAACGGAAGGACATATATGAAAAGAATAGGAAGGGTGGAAACAGGAATGTAAGTGCGGGAAAGGTGATGAGACAGCAGGACATGTATTCTGGAATCGTGATTTTTACGGGAAAGAAAGAGGAATCTGGAATACGTCACGGAAAAATGAATTAATAAAAACTTAGGAAAGAAATGAGAAATACAAAGAATATGTCATACAAATAGGACTAATTAGAGAGATTTTGAACAAGGAGGATACATAAAAAAGGACAGTAGACATCTGAACAAGAAACCTTGCAATGACAATGTTGGAGGCAAGGTGGCTAAATGGCAAAAAAATTAAATAAAAAAAACCGAATTTGTAGATTCTTTGAAAAATGTATGTTTTTGTTGTGGCCTGAGGGTATCAGAAATGATGACGTCTTGATTTTGCCTGACGCAGCGCCATACATTGTGAAAGTAGAAAAGTCAATACAAGCTTTTTACCCGAAAATGGTCCACATTACTTGCTTAGCACACGCTATGCATGGGGTGGCAGAAGTTAGAGTACATTTTTATCAAGTGGATTGTCTAGTGTCAAAGGCGAAATTTTTTGTCAAGACTCCCTCTCGTCAACTGCTCTTCAAGTCTGGCTCCCGGTATTCCACTCCCACCAAAACCAGTCATCACCCGATGGGGCACCTGGATAGATTCAGCTATAAAATTGCGATCATTTCCAGATGGTGAAACGTGTTATCGAAAGACTGAACGCTGACGATGCTTCTTCTGCAATTGATACGGCTAAAACAGTGAAATTGAAGGACAGCTAGCATTCATAAAGGTAAATTTCAGTTGCTTAAGACTAGAAATCACACGTGTACAGGAGAAAGGTGCAAGTCTGGAAAGTTCTCTAACTCTAGCTAACAAAATTGCATCTGATTTGAAAAATGTAGGGGGTGAATTTGGAAGAAGGGTATCTAAGAAAGTGAAAAAATGTTCTTGATAAGAACTCTGGATACAAAACTTTTGTGTAGCATTTTTCAACTGCTAGTCGGTGAAACATTTGATACTTCCTGCACTGAAGATGATCTCACTGCCACAGATTTAGCGTATTTCAAGTATGCTCCAGTTGTATCAGCGGATGTGGAAAGGAGTTTCTCACAGTACAAAAATGTGCTTTCCGACAACAGGCGGGGGGCCAAACTTGCGAGAACCTGCGCGTACTGCTGGTCATCTACTGCAATAATTCTGAATAAGGTATACGTTCATCTTCCTAGAACACAAATTTGCGAGTTTAAATTAATATTAATTTTTGATTTTAATTCTAACGTTACAAAAGCAAGTATTGTGCTATACTCTCATACTCTGAAATAAAGAACAAGAAAAAAATTAGTCATTCTTTAGATCATTTTATAGATATTTTAGGTAATTAAAATGTGGGCCCAGATCATAGTTCTCCTGAGTATGACACAAGGTCCTAGCTTTCTTTCTCTTTGTAACGCTGAAAATTTCAAGACATCCGAATTTTGATGATCACCTAATGTTGTCAATTTTTCAACAAACATCCACTTTGTATATCGAGGACAAAACCTCAGTACTTCCCTTTATTTCCACATAACATTGNNNCCCCCCCGCCCCTCTCTCTGTCGGCACAAAGCTGCACAGTCTTCATTTTCTTTAAGAGTGTAATTGTATTTAAAATAACATGTTTAGTTTAATAATTTTGATTCTCACTCTAAAATATAAATAATTTTATGAATTCTCTGAAGGAATCATCAATAATATGACAATGGGTAACTGAGATATACCTTTCTTTTCAAAATGATTAGGATATAATTCATTACATGGGTTCCAGGATGCTGTGTGAGAGGTACAGTTTCAGCTTCTGAGTGCAGTTCTAAATGATTCCCTGAATTTTACTACACAGATTTTTACACTACTTTGTTTATAAATCAATGAATTACTTTATCTAAAATGGGATATAATAATAATACATTTGTGAAAAATACAAATAATTATAATAAAATTGCCTATAGGAGTTTTGTTGATATAAAAAATAAGTTACAAAAAGGGCAGTAAATAAAGTACAAAAGATTTAAAGTATAACTTAATTTAGATCAAATATAAATCAAAAGAATCATAAACGCTTAGCTTCTTCCAATCATAAGGATCAAACAACTCAGAATATAAATTACATAATAGATATCCAAACAACAATTGCTCTTAAGTTATGAGTCCGAGTTACAAAAATGATAGTGTTGATGTAGCCATTAATAATTAGATGAAAATTAAAATCACTTAACGCAAAATTGCAATCAATAGAGTAAGTTAACAATTTATGAGTAAAAAAGTAAATCAATTTTTATTTTAGAAGAATCATTATTTGGTATTTTGAGTTTATCTGATATCAAACTATCATCATGAATAAAAATGAGATATGTTCATGTATCCTAAATCCAACAAAACTTAAGAAGAAAGGTTTGATTTTATCTAACCTATTGATATATTGTTTAGTGTAGTCCACCATTTAATGGAGAAGTATATAAGGCAAGGATACACAAAGACAGAATACAGTGTTCTACACTTTTTAATGTGTTTAAAATTATATATTGTTTAGTGTAGTCCACCATTTAATGGAGAAGTATATAAGGCAAGGATACACAAAGACAGAATACAGTGTTCTACACTTTTTAATGTGTTTAAAATTTTATGTGAAACTTGTCATTAACTTAATTTTTTTAATGGTTTTAGAAATTTTTAAATGAAGGTTTAGAATACAAATTAACACCAAGATCCCTTATCTCAACAACTTGTTTTAAACAATTTGTCAAATTTGTAGTTACTAGGGTGTCAATGGCTTTAGTGTCCGAAACGTCATTAAACCTATCTAACTAACTGTAGTTACTAACAATTTGAAAGATTATGTTTTCACATAAGAAATACAAGAAAATTTAGACTTAAACTAATTTGACTATTTCGACTCATAGATGCTGTACCGGTAAATTTGAAATAAGTTTTTTTAATCTTCAACTAATTTAATGAATAAGAGGATATAATTTATAAATATGCAGAAGAAAGGACCCAAATGTACCATGACCCACACCTGAAGTCATATTTATGGGATCTGATAAATTTCTTTATTACAACATATTGGACTCTTGCTAGTTAAAAAAGATAATGCATTTTGATAGATTCAATAATTCTGTGACAGTCAAATTTCCAAATTGAGAAATTTCATTTTCACTGTAACAGTTGAAGGAGCAAGTAGGCCGCTATTGGAGACATCATGCAATAATGTTATGAAGAATATGGAACAAATAACGCATAAGTATGGACAGTGACTATCGGTGGCAAAAACAAAAGCCATGTGGCTTGGTAACATCAAAGAGAATAGAAGAAACCCCCAATTGAAGTTATATGGGCAAAAGATTGAAATAGTTAAGAAACATCATTTTCTTGGTTTAGTTTTAGATGATCGCATGTTATTCACTAAACACCAAGAATATACAATAGACAACATCTATTATGGCCTTTTAAGGGTAGGCTTAACAAAGTTCAATATTGATCAATGGGATGTTAAATTGTATAAAGGGGTTATATGCCCGATTTTATCATATGGAAGTATGGCCTGGGGCACCAAATTGTTTACCAAGTGATAGAAAAGAAACTACAAAGAATTCAAAGATTATGCCTATTTGGAGGGGAGGAGCATATAAAACAGTATCTTCTGAAGCACTAGAAGTTATCAATAATGCCTTTAGATTTATTTGTCACAAAAATTAAGTACTACAAATTAATGGATATAGAAGAAGAAGTTATTATTGAAGAAGAATACATACATAAAGATGACAAGGGATCCCAAAAGTTATTGACAAGAAAATTAGTAGGTGTGCAAGTACATTGGAACAATTCAAGAAAAGGGAGAGAAACACATGCTTTAATAAAGGATGTAGATTTTGTATATAAACAAAGAAAGTGGTTTAAATTAAACCCATACTTGATAGAATTTCTAACAGGTCATGGAAACTTCAATGAATATTTGGTTAAAAGAGGACTGCGGGATGAAGCAACATGTGTGTGGAAAGGAGGCAGAAAATGCAGAACATCTACGATGGATTTTTTAAATTAATTTTATTTTAATTCAATGCATAAAGCCACCACAATTGTATTGCATCTTGTCGGCAACTAGGTATTAATATACAAAACATGTCAATAATAAAACTTAAAGATACAAGTATTCACAGATCATCTTTATTATATAAACATCTATTAAATATAAACGTACGCTTCAGCGGTGGGAGTCAGTATGAACTTGTTTGTCCAGAACAAACTGTGTCTTAGTAGATAAAACTACCAACGTTTCGGTCATCATGCTGTGGCCTTCTTCAGGGCAATGTCAGAGTCGTACAGACCTAAAACCCACAGAGTATGACTGTGACTTAGGTCTGTATGACTGACATAGCCCTGAAGAAGGCCACAGCATGATGGCTGAAATGTTGGTAATTTTATCTACTGAGACGCGGTTTGTCCTGGACAAACAAGTTCATATCTATTGGTTAAGTAGTTCTTCAGCTTGTGTTTCAATGTTTTACCCTTTTCCTCTTGAAGGTCTTTGGGTAGACGGTTAAAGTATATATGGATCCTGATCACTTTTTTGGAGTTTCTGACTTATCATGTGATACTGGTTAGCACTCCTTGCATTATCATCATAGATTATCATATTTAATTTCATGTCATTGCAGGTGTCCTTTAACTCTTATATAGATTTATAAACATGGAGGGAGTAATTAGTAGATTTTGAAGTGAGGTTTACACGATTCTGTTTAAGGGAGGTGGAAAATTATACAAATAGGAGATTTCTGTAGCACAAATAAATCTTTCAGATTTGTTTTTGCAGCAGCCCCCCAGAATTCAATCCCATATGACAGGTGAGAGTAAATAAAACCATAGTAAAAGTTCAAAAACATATCAGCCACTAGATACTTCGAAAGGACTCTTTAGAAGGTACAAATTAGAGCTGATCTCAACTGCATAAGTAATTGTATGTGTCCAGTTCATCCTAGATTTGAGTCAATGTGTATACGTAACACTTTCACTGTTGTGCATTTCTCTGGTATACATTTTACTATTGCTCACTTTATGGTGAAGAACAAGCATGGTACATAAAGAGAATGAAACAAAAGGGGAAATTCAAAATAAAACACAGAGGAGAGTACATTGATACCATAGAATGTTATGATGCATCTCAGGAATTTGTTAGTGAAATTGGAGACATACAAGACATTATGAAGAGAGAAACAGAACAAGAAGGAAGATAGGAGTAAAGACAAGATTAGGGGCTGGGATGTGTATAATATGCCAAAAAGTTGAAATAAGATATTGAAGACAAACCAATACAGCAAAGAACCATGCAATGACTTTGTAAACAGGCAAGGTGGTTAAGACCAAAACCAAATAAATGAAAATAAAATAAAATGTAACAATAGTGCAAATAAAAAAAGTATGTTTAATAACTTTTTCGTACAACAATTTACCTGTATTTTCTTATAAATGGATAATGCAATTATGTGCAAATGAGTAAACATGTAATCTTTCTGGATATGATTATTTTACATAACCAAGTAACGGATAAAAACCCACAATTCAACACCAATAGTAGCATATAGGACATGTCAGTTTATTTTGTATACTGACGAAAATCTTGTCATTTTCATACATTTTTGACAAAGTCTCAAATTTACTTTCATAAACAATTTGCTCGAGGAATACTCCATGATTCTTACACATAAGTGAAGCATGCAGAAAACCCTATACTTGGATAATAACCAATAGTAAAGGATATTCTTAATATCATTCTTATTTTTGTTAGTTTATACCATGCTCTCATTAATAAAGAAGGGCAAAGAGGAAAATTCTTTTGCACTAAAATTATGCTCATTGAACTTGTGTTTTCCCATTATCTATGTCACATCCACGTGCACTGCATGTAACACAACAAGTAATTAAACAAATTATATATACACACACATCATATACACACATTCATACATAAACACACACGTTCCCCCACCCCAATCCTGAAATAAAATCCTGGGTACAATGCTGTTTGCATAAACCCTAATTAATGCTACCATTTATGCCAATAAAATGAAAATTCTGGATTATGCCACAAGATGCGATTGCTATTTAAATAGACACAATGACAGCCATTTTTGAAAATGTTGTTGGATGGTGACATTAGAGCTTTGATTCTTTTCGTACTTATTGTGAATTTAAAGAGACTATTACGCAGGGAAAATTTTAAATTAAGAATATGGCAAATATTCACGGGTAAATACATAACTTGAGAAAAGCTTAAGTAAAGGAGCACAAGTTTAAGCAATTTCATTGCATTATTGGCATGTTGCTTGCCTAAAGTTCAATTTAGTGGAATAATTTTAACATTAAACATGCATAAATATTTTATCCCTAAATATTCACATCTCATAGTTATTTTCTATTAAAGTTAATGGGAACTTCTGGGAACTTATCAAAAACTGACTTTCTCCTACAAAGGACACTTCATTCCCCACCGTTATTCTATCCTTATCCTATGTTGAACATAACTTACCAAAAGCAGACACTTCTAAATAGCAGACAAATTTTAAGGTCCCATGATTGTCCGTTAATGAGAAGTTTCATAGTACACATAAATTTAGTTGTCTGGCAGTATGGCCAAATAATTAGTGTTTATATTTTTATAGGGAAACAAATGATTTTTTTAAGTGTTCAATTTATTAGTTTTTACTTAAACAGAATAATTTTTATGACACTACTTTTAGAAAATTAATTTTATTCCAAATTATTTTAGTATAATAATTAATTTTATAAAATGTATAATATGGCTAAAAAAGGTATTCCTCTTCTTAGAGAAATGAAAATTCTTTAAAATACAAGAATATTATTGTGAAACAAAATAGGAAAAAAACATTAGTATTTCATGTAAAATTATTTGATATAATCTGTAAGTTATCATTACAACAAATTTTTTTAAATTTAAAATATCTCAGAGAAACAAATAATAATACACTTCAATAGACTGATGAACGAATAACAGTTTATCGATAAAAAAGAAACAAATGCCAATAAACTGGTGTGCAAAATATCCTAGCAGTATGACATTTATGATCACAGGAAAAGTTTATGGTAAAACAGTACTGATTTAAAAAAATAATAGCAATGAAATGATATGATCAGAAGGTATATTGGGATAATGGCTGTATCAGGTACTGTAGATACAAAAAAATAAAACGACTAAAAATATTAGCAACTTGGGAAAGCTAAAACTGATTATGTAGTATTATAATGGGTTACCTATATCACCTGTTACTTAAGGTTATATCCCTTATAAGAATTCTCAATTTGTGCATTAACATCACGATGTATTTCACATAATTGCCTCACGGTTTTTTTGTTAATTGGTTTCATTTCTAAGCTGACACATACTGAAATACAAATAATTTATAAAACGAATGTTCCACAGAAACAAAATTTAATGTCAGAGGTAATTTGTATTCCGAAGAATATTTTCGAAACATTTGACTTCAAACAAAAGAATGTTATAGCGAATGTTTAGAAGAGGTGAAATACTTGCATGATTATAGTGCAGCGATGCGTAAAGATTCAGTTTCGAGGTTAACAGCTCTAGGAAGTGACATGGAACGCCTCATGTAGCCACAGAACACACAAATAATGGTTGTAGCTAGTTGTACAAGTAACTTACGACTTTGTGGGCAATAAATGACAGGATTGACAGACGTAGGAGAAAGTAAAGGAAATAAAAGAGAGAAACACGAAGTTTAGTTTCTCTTCAGTTTCGAGTGATTTTCTCAGCAATGAAGCCGGCGAGTGATGACTAAATCGTCATTCTTAACCTCCACAGTATTTTCCAGTACGATGAAGTTACTTCGAATGAGAGGTTTACAATGTAGTGACCATGACGTATTTTGTGAGTTTCTTCTGCCCTAACTTTCCTGCAGTTCCGAATAACAGTCACTTAAGAACATCACTCCACAATGTCGAGCAGTGACTATACAAGTAGGCACAAATAGGACATGAGCCTCGTGAAATCGTTGTGTGATAAATTCACAATGTCTTTAGTTCCGCTGTGTACTTATTCATCGAAGAAATTTAAAGAAACTCCTATATACATCGTTGACTGTCACAACGAAGTTCTTCCATTTATTTATCGTTGCATAGGATCCAAACATTTACCGTTGGAAGGCAATGTATTGGTTCACTTGGATTCTCATCCTGATATGGGTATTCCTACAGATATGCCGGCGGACACAGTGTGGGATAAAAACGAGCTTTTCAACTTTTTAAGTATAGAAAACTGGATCATTCCGGCTATGTATGCCGGTCATTTTAAGCATTTGATTTGGTTAAAGCCACCGTGGGCCCAACAAATTCGGGAAGGAGTGTTTCACTTTCTCGTCGGACGGAATAGCGCGTCGAGAGAAATTAAAGTATCTCTTCCGGAGCCATATTTTGTGAATGATACTCTATGGTCTCCACCAGAAGAGCTAGAGAATGCACGCCAGGTAGTGTTAGACGTCGTTACCATTGGTAGTTCCTGTTTTTATGAGCAAGTGGAAAGAAGAGTTGAGGAAGGAGCCGCTAACAAAGATAGATGGAATGAAGAAGAAGCTTCAGCTGTAGAAGTGGTAAGTTTTACAGCATCAGCAATTTTACAGTTTACATCTTCATTTACATTAGAGAACTCATTCCCATGCTAATTTTGAAGATGGCTAATCTCAGCTAATCTTCACTGAGTGTCCTGCTCGTCCTGCTACTTAACGGATTCACTGTAAAACACAGAGTGCTTATGGTCACATTAGAGAGCAAGGAGAGGACACTCATGAAGTGGGGGTATGTACGAAAATCGCTCACGCAGGGACATGTATCTTCAGCGCAATCACACGCTGGTTATTGTTACTACTTCAATGGCAGTTCCTGCTCCGAGTGATGCTCAGCTTATAGCTTTGTGCTGTTAGATACTCTGGAATAAAAAGGACTCGTGCTATTGAATTTAAAAGCACATGACCCTTTCCTATCGCGACATATGGATTCAGCGTGTGATGGCGCTGAAGATTCATGTCCCCGCGTGAGCTGACGACACATTGAAAAGCAGGGGGCACTATCTCGTGTGACAAATCGTTAGTTCCCATATCGGTGGCGAAGTAGGTAGCGCCTTAATTAGGTTTAAGTCATTATTGATTTTTTTACATTATACCTCATTCCTATCATTCTTAAATTTCTCAATATAGCCACTAGTGTGTATATTATCTCTTTATCCACAATTATTTGTAATATTTTCACTTCTTATTTGTACTCTATTGAGAGTTATGTTTTATGTGTATCCACAAATAGTTCATTTTCCCATTTGTAATTAGTCTAGGCAGATTAGTTTGCATTATCTCTGTATTCATAAGTAGGTTTAATTTGTAATAGAACTATTTCTTAAATATTCTTAATATAACCAGTGGTGTGTGTGTGTACATTGATGTATACTGCTAAAAACGCTTCAAAAATGTGACATTTTTGTTTTCGTTATCTGTGTGTGCATAAATACATACATGCAAAAATTTACATCCAAATACATGGTAATACATGTATAAACACATACATATCCATATTAAGCCCTTTTTACTGCACAAAAATCGGTATAAATTAAAAAAAAAGCTATTTTCTCGTATTTTCGCAAAAATATCTTGAACGAAGAATTGCGAAAAAAAGGTCTCAACTTTGAGCGCTCCTATCTCGGTTTCTGTGCGTCTGACGAAAAAATTACTTATGACCAAATTTGTTGCAAAGTTTGTCAGTTACATCTTTTAGTTTTTACGTTGTTTGATATCTTGTTTAGGTTTTTAGATATTTACAAAAAATCGTTCTGCGGCCCCTTTTTACCCCTCCAGGGGGGTCCTCCGGTCTCTTTCAGTGTCCGATTTTCTTTCCCCATTAAAGTGACACCGAAACCTAACTTTCTGTCAAGTTTCGCGTCTAGAATTTTTGTCCAGATATTCAAAAAGTCAACCTTCATTCAGTGGTGTATTTAGGTTAACCTTTATAGATATACATGTGCTGTCGCGGACTTTTATACAGAACTCTTTGAGATGGACAATATTGCCTCGCATTGTCACCAATTTCTAATCGTTTAGGCATCGTAAACGAATATACGTCTCCGAAGACTGATTTTCCCCTCGACTTGATTGTCTATTATCGTTATTGCTCATAACTTGTGATACCTGAGTCCAAAAAATTTAATACTAAAACCGTGCCGGATGACATATCCGTGATTTTTTTTAAAGAAACTTATATTGGAATAGTGGTTCTCGAGTTTTAATTGGTGTAACAGGTTTACTGGACTGACAGACATGATTTATAATTATTAAAGAAATATTATTATTCCTGTTTCTCAAAGATGTGTCATTCTTTTGGGAGTACAACATTGTTCCAGTTTGTAACCAGCTTCCTCAGGAACCAGTCGTCATTATTATTATTATTATTGGGGCTTTAGGGCTCGCTCTATGTCATTAGAGCCCTCATTATTAAATATATTTACAAATCCTATTGTACTGAAACTTGGAATTTGAAATTCACTCCCTTTTGACGAAAAAATGGCGCAGCCAATCAGGAACCTAGACACGCATCGGCCACACTCTCGCAAGACTCACCAACAAGGAGAATATACACTATCTCTATCTTGCTCACAATCAAGGAAACTACACCATCTCTATCTTGCTCACTATCAAGGAGACTATACACAGGAGTTGACGCTCATGGAGTGGGTTAGCCTTTACAACAGGGGGTACAATCTCCCATTGTCCCTTCGGTGACAAATTTACGCCATCTACTTCGAGAGGCAGGCAGGAGAACTAATTCAATGACGTCACGTAAACGCATGGCGCTTATTTCAAACGGGGGATCCAACCCGAGATTTTACTTTATTAAATTCGTATTGAATGTACATATTTTGCTATCAATTGAAGATTAAAAAAACAGCAAATAAAATTGAAAGCAACAAATCGCTAATATATCCTCAACCAACATATAATAATTATAATTAATGAGAAAGTGGAATAAATGGTAATAAAATTACAGAAACTCATGACTTTTTATTGAGAGCAAGTATTTATTATAAAAATATTAATTATGGGTACAGAGAGGATACACACAAAGGTTCCAGGATGGAGTACAGAAAATAAATTTAGCTATTAGAAATGAAATGCATTATGAATAGCGGTAACTTACACAATAGTGCCTAAATTGAGAACATTTAAGAAATAGTTCCATTACAAATTAAACCTACTTGCGAATACAGAGAAAATGCATACTACTCTGTCTAGACTTATTACAGATAAGAAAATGAATTTTTGAGGATTCACATAAAACAAAAACAACTTTAATTGAGTACAAATTAGAAATGAACGTATTACAAATAATTGTGGATACATACATAATATACACACTACTGGTTATATTGAGAATATTTAAGATAGTTCTATTACAAATTAAACCTACTACTGAATACAGAGATAATGCAAACTACTCTGCCTAGAGTAATTACAAATAGGAAAATGAACTATTTGTGGACACACAAAACATAGCTGTAAATAGAGTACAAATAAGAAATGAAAATATTACAAATAATTGTGAATAAAGAGATGATATGCACACCAGTGCCTATATTGAGAACATTTAAGAATGATAGGAATGAGGTAGAATGTAAAAAAATCAATAATGACTTAAACCTAATTAAGATTGTTTTATTTCAGAATTTTGTTATTATGCCTAAGGTAAACAAATCTTTAAAAAATCAGATTAATTTCTGGAGCATATATATTGTCGTGAAATATTAATTGTATTAAATTTCAATTGAAATAGGATGGTAGAAAGTCTAGAAATATTTTAAAACAGGCTGTTGAAGGACGCAGCGTGGGTGACCGTTCCCAGCGCCCTCGCGGCTCGCTGAGAGGGGTGCGGTTATAGTATTTGTAAAGGGCACTAGTTTTCAAAAAAGATATGGAAAATACAATAAAAGTTATTTCTAAAGAGCCGGTTACGCGCAGTAATCGGCGCAGCACCCGGCACCACAAAGATAATTGGGAACGTGGGCAAAGTTAAATAGTCGGCATCATAAACACTTAGCAAAGGCGTGAGAACTAGAACGGTAAAAATTTTAAGAAAGACGACTGGCGTAGCGGCCCACACAAGGCGCAGAAACAGGCGTGTCTTCAATAATAAAAAATAAACCCAAAATTAACCAAGGATCTTTTGTAACGTTTTGAAACGAGGGCGTGGGTGGAAAACGCTAAGGTTCAGAAGGTGCAGTTTCCAGAATATTTCGAGAAGGGACTCAATGTTGGTAAACAAGGTCATAAAAATCTTCGAAGCAAAGAGGGATCAAAGAATCAGCAGCGCAGCACATGGTTCAGAGGTGCGACGTAATACGATGGACAATGGCGGGTATTTTCAAAGTGCAGTAGTCACTAGGGATTCCGGAGGCAGGCTCGAACTCGCAGTACTCCGGGTTCTTTGGGTGGTCGGCGAAAACATACAAGACAATAGAACAGGGCGTGAGAAAGATTGAAAGTGGTACGTGGTAACCACATGACATGGGCGTAGCGAAGACCGTTTCTGTGGAACCGAGCGACGTGATTTGTTGAAATTAAACATACGTCACGACCGTTTCAGCCTATCCAAGGAAGTTTGCTTGAAGTAAGTCGAAGAAAATGATTGGTTATAGGAGATCACGTGACACGTCGAAGGGCGTGAACATTTTCGAAATTTCGTATAGAAGGGATCTCGTATTATAAAAAGACGTGCGCAGAACACTTTAGATTATTATTATTTGTACGAGTCTATTCTGAGTTGATTATTAGGCGAGTTTATTCTGAGATGATTATGAGAGTTTATTCTGAGATGATTATGAGAGTTTATTCCGAATTCAGTGTGAGATTATTTTAATCCTAAAAACTTAGCGTATTTTACGGAATGGGTCTCGTTCTGATTCATTGGGCAATATACGCGATTACATTGCTTGGCAGCATAGTTATGTGAGCTAGCACTTCGGCTGTTAAGTATTTTCGAGTGCAGTCTCTTGTTAAATTTTTATATTAACGAGTGAACTTTATTAATGAACCTGTGACTTTTTGATGTTATTATCGGCTCGTAGCATCGGAACAGATGCCTTGCAACTTGTGGGAATGAACAATTGACTTGCATTTTGGGAGAGATTCTCTATGACGAGTTTCGGGCGTGAGTGGGGAGTCCGCGATTTGGAACGCAACCCCAAGAGCCTTAATTAGGCCATGGATCCTGGGAAGGGCGGCCAGAGACTTCAATGAATGGGGTGGCGAATAGCGGCGGAGCCAATCATAGGGAAGGATCTCCTGGTAGTAGCGGTCAACAATCCACGGGTCACTGAACCGAGCGTCCGCCCCAGGCGACACGCAGTTTGGTCTAAGTTAGCCTACCATTCACCTATGTTGGTAAATAAGGTAACTGTAATTTACTGGTAGCTTCCAGTCAAAAATAGACGCGGATAAGTGCGTCCATCTGACGAAGATAAAGCGTGTGCTTCGACAGTAAAAGATAGACGGGAAAATATTATTTATTTCATTAATCAGCATGAACTTATTAGCATTGCTATTGCTTTATTCATTTGTGTAACGTAAATCCAGGAAATGAAGAGTGGGGACTGCTTAGTGTATCCACATCACTGTGAATATCCTGTAAATTTTAACGTGTGAATTTTGGGGGAAAATCTATGGAAGTGTTAATATGCGTCTATGATGTAGTGCGTAGTAACTTTGAAAAATGTAGTAATGTTAAATAAAACCAATTTTATTTGTGATGCTGCGCGTAGTTCCAATACCAGAAGTGTGTGTTTTCTTGAAGAAATGGGCACGAACCCCGCCCGTCCAAGTTCCTTTCATTATGTTTTATTTGTTCATTAATTAAAATTTTATTTGTTTGTTTTATTAAAATACGGCGCTTCAACATATGGCTTAGGGTGTACAACTACACTATTCTTTTATTCATTACAATTTTGACGTTTTCTCAAGTGAGGGTTTAGCTTCATGTAGCACCCTCTTTTGATAATCATTTTACATTTGTTATATGACAATTTGAATTTTCTAACAAAGGTTTAGCTTACCTAAGCACCCATTATTTAATAATTAAATTAAAATTGTTACAATATGTTTAATTTTTATTCAGAAAATGAAACCCGGAATGTTGATTTTCAGAAATTATTTCTTAGTGTTATTTTGCAATGTTAAATAAAAAATATTTCAGAATTGTTTAGCAAAACTAATTTGTTTAATCAACGAAATAAAAAAAGTGTTTGATATAAGGTTTTTAATTTTTTTACTCTGAAGTTGATATTCCACAGGGATGACTGTACAGATAAGTAATACAACTATTGCAATTAATGAAGTTAATTTACACAGCTGTGTCAGTTGTCAATAATTGAAAAATAAATATGTCAATATGGACATATATGGACATCAGTGTAAATAAATATTTCAATTGCAAATAAATTATAAATAGTAAGGTAACTTGCACAACTGTGTCTAGATTGAGCACAGAAAAAAAACAATACTATTAAAAGTAACAAAAAATTATGGATGGAAGGATAAAAAAGGAAGAGAAACAGATTGTAGATGAAAGCACACGCCTCTTCGTGGTGGAGACAGGATGCGTCACAACAACGGATAAGTTGCGCAACGTAAGGCACGAAAAGAGGAATATATAAGAGAGCAAAAAAAGAGATCCGGTTTTGCAATGCCATGAATACAAGGAAGCCAGAAGGGTCAAATAAAATGAAAATATATTAATATTAGGCAGTAAATAGACAGAAATGTTGAATTTAAAGGAAATATTTGAAAAATGTTTCTTCTTTGAAAATAACGAGTTTTATTTTAGAACTTTTACATTTCTATACTGATTAATGCATATTTATATATGTGCATTTTTGGATTTAGACAAGTATAATATGCGTGTATGAATATATTCCAACAAATATTTGCACACACACAGAGTGGATATATGTGTATATTGTGGCAGAACGAAGCTTTTATGGAATAAAATCGAATAAAATGTTAAATAACTGATAAAATTGATATCCTAGGCGCCTCGGCTAGCTTGATCTCAGGGTTCCACAATTTCTTAGGGCTCGTAATTGTTTACTGAAGGGAAAGACCATGCTGGGGTTCCACTACAGGAAAACGCTATTTTTACAAATTAAATTCATTAATTTTTCTCATCAAACACTGTACAACAATAATATGGTCCCCATGCATACCCCCCCAAAACACACGTCACTTCCTATTTTTTTGCATTTCCTGCCGACTTCGGCCTCAACATTACACAAGTTTTAGACAAATCAACATGTTTCTATGAACAGAACAAAAAAACTTTTCATTAACAAAGCACTGAATTTACATTAATTTACAACGTCCAAAATCATTAGGCGGAAATCTTTACCGGTAATTGGCCTCTTTCTCACAAAGTTCCAGTCCTCAATTCTAGGCCTCCGGCGTTTACTACTTCCGCTTTCCTCTTCTCGCCTATGCGCATTACGACGTAGGTTGGACAATTCACAACCGTTGTAAGAAAATACCTGCCTCTATGAGTGATCAACTCTACGGTGGTAAATAGAGGGTGCGTTGACCTTCCAGTCGCGCGAACCCCGCGCCAGCTCCGTCCGTGGTGACCTCAGGCGTCACGCAGCTCGACCCCCAGGCGTCTTGACGATCGCGAACTCCGACAGTTCGTTCGATTTTACACCATTTCGTCTCACGAGCGATCTGGCTCGGCGCTCCCGACAAACTGAATGATTTGTGATGCCGCACTATTATTTTTGAAAAACTGATGAGAAATTAATTCTCACAAAAAAATCTGAGTGGGCTAAAATGCCGAGAATAATGCTCAGAAAAATTTCTCTAAATGATCTGGCGAAAATCGCTTAAAATGGTCGAAAGAACTGATCTGAAAATTGCTCACATTGATCATGACGAAACTTGGTTGAAAACTGCTCAGAATGATCTAAAAAATAGCAAGAGAATGAGCTGAAAAATGATCTCCAAAATAACACGAGAATCTCTGAAGAATGATAATAATAATAATAATACTGAAATAACCATATTCCATGCCTTAAATGCTCTCATCCCTTCCTACGACTCCTCTGCCACCTCCAACATCCTAAAATTTTGAATTTACACGTGATCGAAAACTCCAATGACTCGTGCCTAAGTTCCGACTGGGGATTTCGAGTATTGCGCCTTACTCAATCCGCCAATCGTCGGGTCTATTTCAAAATATCGGCAACCGCTTTTTTCCGAACGATTTTCTCAAAACAAGTTGCAACTTGTGCGGCTCGCCGGCGCGTTTCTTTGACGTTCTTAACTTTTATGACGTGGGTAGCTCACCCACCCACACCCTTGTTTTGCCTGCGATTTCTAATGTGTGAACCTTTCGCGAACACGACCCAGCTTGTCTTGGGTCGTTAGCTTCACCCTTGCCAGATGTGACTAGCTTCCCTTTGTCGGTGACTGGGGGTGCGTAACTTTCACGCCCTCGCTCGGTTGATCGTTCTCCGTATTTTATTCTTAATTTCGAATTTAATAGTGAAATTTGTCAAATCTCACAATATATATCCACTGTAAACAATAAGAGAGTGACAGTAAATTGTTTGTTTTTGGAAAGTCAAATCAGTAGTACTCCCCCCTTTCTTAGGTTTGTTTCAGCAGCAAATTCCGAACAGATCACAATTCTTTCGGGATTTCCTCAGTGGGCATGCGGAAGAATTCAGGACGGTTCCGAACCGTACGGGATTGTTTGCTTCTGGAACACTTTTTACGCGCCCTAGTTTAAAGTTCGTCCGTTAGATGTCGCATGAACTTGACAGCAGGTCCATCTTGCGACGAAAAAATAAAACGATACAGCCATCCCCTCGACATGGCGCGTTGATCAAAGGGGAACGGCGCTTTTTTCAAGTTTTCCAAATAAAAACAACACAAAAAATATTTTAAATTTGAATTATGTATATTTATATGTCCATATCAATGTATGTTGTGGAAAAATTATTTCTTTTTTTAAAAACCTATTTTTAATTTAGTATTTTAATAAAATGTTTGTAATGACGTGGTAATTCCCAACATAATTTTCTATTTTGATGTGCGCAACAGCTACAAATGCGCCCAGTCGACGTTTAACCCTCAATCGGGGTAGTGGAATGAAATGAAATTGGAAGGTAGTGTTGGGTCGGATCCGACCCGACTTCTGTATAATGAGGTTTCCAGTCAAAATAGTTTAACAATGTCATTTTATGACAACATTTATTAATGATATAGTGCACATTAAAAACTCTTGAAGAAAATAACAACATTTTCAAACTTTGATGGGAAAACGTGAACAATTAGCAGTTCTAAAATGACACATCTAGTAAAATTAGTACAAGTAATAATTACCGTTTAAAAAATTAAAAAAAATTAACAACTAGATTATTAATAATGGTACATTATGATTTTATATCACTTCATAACACACGGAAGATTAATGTCCGGTTGAGTGTATCACTGCCGGGCACCCGAATCTGGTGTTTCGTGTTTTTGTAATTGATCTGTATTTTAAACAGTGTCATTATTCAGATTATATTAGATATAAAATAACATATTTAAAATTAAAATGAAACTTAACAATTCTTAGTCAGCAACGTAACTACATCTCCTACCTACATAGTCTTCAAATATTATATATTTATTTTTGGAATTAAATAGGTTCGGGCCGTTTTCTATCTTTCGGACTCCTTCTCGTATCATTTGTCTTACTAAATTTCTTCGTTCGTGGTCTCAAATCTTGCATGTCTTTGTCTTCCACTCTATCACCACAGATGCATTCATCTCCTTCAGCTTTTCTTATCGCACATAAATAATTTTCAAAGTTTCCATGACCTGTCAATATATCTATTAATTCTCTGTTCAGCCTAAACCACTTGTTTTTTCCTGCATATCTCACATTCTATATAAACTCATATAGAGCTCTTCCCTTCGTTCCTTTATCCATCGTATTTGCCATGCAGTCAGTAAAGCCCTTGTTAATTTTCCTTTCGCTCAGTTTTCCTTTTTGTCTACTCTTCAATTGTATATCAGCCAGTATCGTATTTGCAATTTGTGTAAGTGGATGTCTAAAGGTGGTAACCCCATAAGTTTTTCTATACTTTGTGTTGCAACTGTCTTGTAGCATCCAATTAACCTAAGTATACAAGCTCGTTGCGCCGAATGTAGTTTTCTTTCTATGTTAATATTTGTAATTTTTGGCAGCCATACACTTGCTGCGTACCCAATTATTGGACGGAAACCTCCTTTGTACAATCGCACAAATTCATCTATTGGCATATTTGTTTTATTGAATCCTACGCGAACAGGTTGTAGTTCTTTATTTTGTCAGTTACGTATCGTAAGTGTTCCGTAAAGTTCAGTCTGTCGTCTATTATTAGTCATAGATATGTTTGTTGTCGCACTATTTTAATAGATTTTTCTTCATCCTCTATACTAGGTTCCTCCTTTTGCGGTTGCGTTTCTAAAGAACAATCAACTTGTCTTTCCTGATGACAATTTAAGACCGTTTCTCGTCAACTCTTGTACTTATAGTCATCGCTTCCGTTCCTTTCTTTTCTAGAGCTTCCAAACACAGTCATACTGACATCAGCATATTGCAATGGTATGGTTGCCTTGGTTACTTAATTTCTTTAACATGTTGTCTATAAATACATTCCACAATAGCGGTGAAGAGCTGGAACCCTGAGGACACCCTATTGTATTTTTCACTATCAATTTTTCTCCACCTATTTCTAAAATTATGTTTCTTTCAAATTCAAAATACGACGCAAAACGGTTGTCTAATTTTCTTGGTACCTTCATCTCATCCAAAACGCGAAGTATAATGTCTACGAATACAGTGAAAACGTATTACACTGTCCATCTATTGTTTAGATCAGGTCGTGCAGAGCGTCTTCAGTGCTTCTCTCTTTTCTGAACCCATATTGTCTCTTGTATAATTTGTTCTCGTTTTCCAAATACCTTGAAATTTCCTCCCCCATTCGTCTGTCAAGAATTTTCCCGAATGTACGCAGTGGAGTTATTGGTCTATAAGAACTGGTCTTCGTCGCGTCTGTCTCCTTTTAAGAAGAGTCTCAGGAGTCCAATTATCCATTCCGCCGGAAATTTACCTTGCGTTATGCATCTGTTATATATTTCTAAAAGGTACTCCTCATATATAAAAATTGTTCTTTGCACCATCTCGTGGGTCACCCCGTCGAAACCTGCTGCTTTCTTTCTTCCCATTCGTGATATTGTTTGCCATGTGGTACTTTGTCATTCTGATTTTCTCTTTGTCTTCTTCCAGTGATGGATTCCAACACTGATTGTGCGTTTCTTGAGGTAGACGTTTCTCGAGCAACCGTGTTCCCAGTTCTTCCCACGTTTTGGTCTGCTGACCTCTCCCGTCCATTATTGCTGCCCAAAGCAATTCTTTTGAATCTTGTCACTAGCTATAGCATTTGGAACTCCCCAACAACTCTTAGCCAAACAATCTAAATATTCCCTCCAATATTGCCTTTTTCGGTCTCTTATTCTTGTCTTTTATTCGCTTCGCTTCTTTCTGTATTCTATCAGTAATGCGTCCACTGCCATTCCTTTTTCTTTCCCTCTTCTATATTTCCGTTATAGTTTATACTTCTCTTTTATACTTTACTTTTGGTCAGCTCTGCCGTCCACCATCTGCGACCTTGCAAACCCTATTTCCTTTTTATCGTACCTGCCATCAGGTCAATTGCAATTTGTCCACGCCGTGACTTATCTCTGAGCTTACTTCTTCTTTCTCCCATATTCCCCTTTGGGCTACCTCTTGAGTGTTCCCAATTCTTTATTCTGAGTGTTGGTTTGTGGTCTCTCATCAATGGTTCCAGTCCCTGTCCAATTTCGCAAATTATTTCTTTATAATCACTTTATATCCGTGTATCAAGCGTCCAGTCCTCCACCTCTTCTGGACGTATACCTTTGGTCACAGTGTAATCAATTAGTGAAGACTTTTTCCGTCTTTTCAATGTCATACGTCCGTACTCATTTTCTATTCTCAGGTTATTTTCCATTACAAATCTTTCAAATATTTCCCCTCTTTTATTAGTATGTCTGTTACCCCATAACGTAGTACGCGCATTGCTGTCCATAAATATCACAAGTCGTGAAATTCCTTTATAACCATCTCGACCCGGTCTTTTTGGTGTACAGTCATTTTAGTTGTGAAATTCTGTACGCGTTCTTTCACTGCATTTACCTTGTTTGCTACTTCCTTTTCTTTTTCATGTCCCTGCTGCAACAATGACTACTTGCTGTGTGATTCGAAGTTTCCCCCCCCCCCCCGGTTGTGTGTTCTATATCTGCTCTGTTAACACGTGTAAAAAGCCTCCAGACCGTCCCAATAGGATATTTTCCATTTGTCCTAGTTTTGCATTTAGTGTTTCTTCTATTCTAATTAGAAATCGGTATTCCATGTCCTCAAATTTGTCTTGTTTACTTCTTCCTCCCTTAATTTTTCCTCCAAATTCTCAAATTCTTCTTTCATGCGATCCGCTGCCTCCCGTAACTTTTGTACCGAACATCTCGCAATACTTCGTATTTTCTTGTCCCCAAAGATATTTACCATCTTTCCGTAATTCACTCGGAACTTATTCCGCTTCCCTCTCTTCCATGTGCAAGGGCTAATCACACTGTCCTGTCCATTTTTCCCTTCGCGCTCCTCCATTCTCTCTCCTTTGCCACACGTGCTTATATCTGCCAATAAACAAAATTCCTAATATCTTCCATCTAGTACAATTTTATATAATATAATTTTATATTATATAAATAACTTCGTTGTTTGATCCTCTATTCTATGATTCATGGATCGTTAACCCGCGTCAATGATAACTAACTATTTCAAAATAAGTATTTACTTAATACTAAAAGTTCCTTTCCACCCATCTATTTTTCCAACACCATCTGGATGGGATTTATTCCAAGGAATGCCTTGAAAAGTAAACAACTCATCGTTTGGTGGGCCTTCAATTGCTCAGCTTATGTTACGGAGATCTGTTACTCTATGCCACGGCTAATGCTTTCGTGAACTGAAAATTACGTAGCATTTCTTGCCAGTGTGTACACTACCTTTTGAACAAATTTCATCGTTCCCACTGCACTCAAAACTTCACAAGCAACTTCTGGAGATCATCCCTATTTTGAGCATAAGTGTCAGTTCCATCTCAAATTTAGATGTTCATTCCTGATGCTAGGCGCTGCGCACGCTCTAATCTTCAGTACAGCGTTCCGTGTGAATGTCCTCTTTATACCAAAACAAGAAATATTTGTTATATTCTACTGTTAAAAACCTTTCAAGACACTTCTCCACAGCTCTATATACATGCGTGTGTTCGCGTTACTATGCGTGTGTTCGAGGTTCGTGTCTTACGTGTTGTATCAAGAGATAAAAATCACAATGTACCATGCTTAATAAGCTATTTGTTAATTTTTATCTTGTTTTTAAATACGTTTTTTAAGGGCCGATGGAAAATTCTGCGATTAGCCTATCTTGAGGTTGCAAGGTTTTATAAAAAATGCAAGATTATTTAATCCTAGATAAAATTATAAAAGTAATAAAGTGTACAAAGTTTCAATGTCCTAGGCTTAAAGGTTTTGCTAATATAAATTTCCAAAACTGACCCATCCCTTGAGAACGCTAAAAAAATTGTTTTCTTACCTTCCCAACATAATTCAAAATACTCAGACACAAGTACATACTTATATTTACTAACTTTAATACCATGTATATTTTCACACTTTGAATAGACATTACCTTCTTTAAGAAAGAATGGATGTAAGTCAAACTTGATGTTTGACTTACCTCCCATTCTTTCTTGAGTCTACCAGTAACCAAATAAAAATAAAAAGGTGATGAGCGAAGTAAAATATAACAGATGGCAAACAACGAAATGTATTAAATCACAAAAAGAATTTAATCAAAGAAATGAGTCGTGAAATGAACTGAATCTATTGAAAGTAGAAATGAAATAAACAGAATTAAATAAATACAAATGTAATAAAATGAAATATACAGAGAATTTATTACAAAAACACAGCTAGCTCTTTTAAACTACGAGATTTCAGTCGCTGATCGGAAAGAATGAACAGGAAAAAACGGTTAAAATGTAATAGAAGGGGTTCAAAATGGTCCGAAAACCGAAATAATAATTCAATTAAAAAAGTAGGGTCACAATATAACAGGAGAGATTGAAAATAGTCCGAAAGTCGAAAGAATAATTTAATTAAAAACCCAAAGTCGAACAAAACAGGTAGCACAGTAAGAAAAGTTTACACGGCGACGCCAAACAATCGAGTGATACTTACTTCCTTACCGCTAATTTCCCCCACCGCCTTCGAACTACGCGGGTGACCGACCGTAACCACAGTTCCGAATTTAAAATCCCTACAGTAAATCAGAACACTTAGAACGGTTTGGAATTCTTGGCTGGCGACTGCTGGAACAGCGAACTGAGACTAAAAGTTCGGAATTGTCACTACTGGAACAGCGCACAATTGCGCATGCGCGGGACAGTTCGGAACTGTTCTGACCTAACCGGGGTTGCTGTTGGAACAAAATTATTATTAGCATCTTAACTTGTTAATGATAATCTCATGTGTTCTGAATAATTCTAACGGCATACTTGTACATATATTATTATTTTATTCTAACACCTGATTGTAATTAAGTACATGTCTTCATTGTTGTGTTTCATGGCATATCAGTATACATTCATGATTGAATTGTGTTTGCAATGTTCATTGTTATGTCTTTGTTCAACCGTTTTTATCCTGCTGCAATGACGACTGTCATTCGTGTTTCTCAGAATATGCGCTAGGTTAAGTTACGTTGTCTTGGCTCACGACATCAAATTTGTTCAGTATATGTTTGGTCATTTCTGTTAGTGACACAGCGCATTCTCCAGATGGCTGCATTTTGTTACGTTTTAAATTGTACACATAATGTGTTTTTTATGGAAGGCTTGAATCATTGGATGTCATATTAACAATACTTTGAGTTTTTCGGTAAGTTTTACATACATTTGATGTGTTCTATTCTTTATATTGTATGCTGTGTATATCTCTCGAGTGTGTGGCATCAGTTGTCCGCGATTGCACCGGATTGTGCGCATCGTGGATGGGCTGCACGGCTTAATTGTTCCCAAGTTCTACTGAAACATAGAATGCGAGTGCCATGTCCGCCGGAAACCGGCGACTTACCACTTATTAGTGAGGTAAAGGGGAAGTGGATGTAGGAAGTAGGTAGGGATGAAAGGATAAATTGATGGGATTTATGACTGTTATGGGTAAGAAAGATGAGGTGAGATGAAAGGATGAAGTTGAAAATAGATAGTTAAGGGTAGAATGAGGTAATGGGGAGTTGAAGTATGTCGGAAGGGTACCGACGATGAGCACGGGGATTGACTCTTCGATAAAGGTGCCGAGAGTACTTATTAAAAATATTGTTGAGGGTGGGGTCGGGGAACGCCTTCCGGATATGTTTCCGGGCACGAAAGAAGAAGAATTTAGTAATAGGTTCTAAATTGGAAATTCGACGAAGATAAAAGTTGGGGGTACCCATGGGCAGTTTAACAGCTATCCGTAGGAACCTGTTTTCAAGAATGTGAAGGCGGCGACGATTTTTGTTGGAAGTAGTAGCCCAAGCTTCAAATGCATGGAGTGCCAGGCTACGGACGCAAGTTTTGTAAAGTAAAAGTTTAATTTTTAGCCGGATCCTGCGATTACAGAGGATAGGAGAGAGGCGGGCAAGAGTGCCGTTCATTTTATTATAAAGAGAATTTCCCTGATCTTACCAGCGAAGCTTCCTGTCCATCGTGATCCCAAGGTACTTGACACTTGTGGACCAGGCCACAGTCGTGTCCTTGTCCTTGAGCGACGGCAGGTTTTGAAAGGGCTTGCTAGAGAGGTAGCGGAAAGTGAAGATAATTGCCTGGCACTTGGAGGGGTTCAGGGTAAGCCCATTAGAAGAACTCCAAGTGTCCAGGCGGGAGGTATCTGTTTGAAGATTAGTGATAGCAGAAGGAAGATTGTAGGCACGTGCCGCATACGCAATGTCATCGGCGTAGAGAAATTCAGAAACATGTCGAGGTGTTGGAAGATCGTGAAGAAACAGAGAGAAAAGAGTGGGTGCCCAGACACTACCCTGGGGGACCCCAGTGCAGATGGGGCGGATTGTGGATAAGGAGCGATGATAGCGTACCTGGAAGGATCGTCCGGAGAGGTAACTGCGCAGGAGGTGATGAAAAACGGGAGGAACTAAGGAAGTGATTTTGCGAAGTAGAAGGTCGTGGTGGATAGTGTCGAAGGTAAAGGAGAAATCGAAGAATATAGCAGGAATGGCAATTTGACGAGATAGGATGGGAGCTAATTCATGAGTCAGGCGCAAGGTCTGCAAAACTGCACACTTGTTACGCCTGAAACCGAATTGGGTGGGACGAATGGCACGAATGGAGTCTAGGTGCGGGATAACTTTAGCAAGGATAAGGCGCTCGAAGAGTTTGCCGAGAAGAGAAAGAAGACTGATGGAACGATAGTTATTAGTGTCCCGAAGATTCTTTCCCTGTTTGGGAAGGAGAATGATGGTGGCATGTTTCCAGGAAAGTGGAAAGTAGCTCAGAGAAAGACAAGATTTAAAGATGTTGGTAAGAAGAAGAACAGCGTTATGCAGAAGATGAAGATAGACACCACGATCTCATCACTAATATAAGTCACTTTTGATTAATTTTACATTTTTTAATTCTTATCCTCAACACAAAGGGTGTTTATTCCTTATAGGCGGTGATCGTTTACTTATGAGGTAATGAGGGTGTCACCTCACTTCAGCGGTCTCAATAATGATTTATTCTTCATCAATATCAATCGTCTTTTGATTATTTTACCTGCCTCATTGCCACCCCTACTTCAGGGTGTGGTATATTATTTTTAATGTAGACAGATTGTGAAGTTACATGGCCACGAGGGCGTCCTTATCCATCTCGACACCTAAGAAATTGTATCGAATCTAATATCAAAATTTTCCATTATATCTACATGTCACCGTCTTCACACCCCCTTCATCGAGGTATCGTTGGTGTTTTACTCACACAGTGTTTGTTGTCTGATAGTCATCTATGTATCGTTTGGTTGGTATTGNATTCAAAATATCATCAGTGTACGGCCTGTCTCTTATACACATCTAGATGTGTATAAGAGACAGGTGTTGCTCAATCGTTTCGTTCTTATCACAGGACGAATGCCACGACTGCTTTGGCGATTTCGTTGATGTCATTCGCCCGATGTCACCGTGTTTCATAAGCGCACAGTTCAAAAATCATGGCGTTGTCCACACATTATAACTTAATGATCATAACTCTGATCACATCTCTCGAATTTAATTATCGTATCTCCTCCGAGTCCCACAATCGGATAATTGATCTTGAGAATAAGTGTGGTCAGTGCACAATAAATGCAGACGAACATGATCTATAACGAATACTCAAGAAGATAAATCAATAACTAATGCTTAAAACAAATGCTGAAGAAAATGCATGATTAACTAAGTAAACGCAAGATTTTATGATCATTTTCCTTTCCTTCCACTCAACTGACGCTGGCCACGCCTTCAACATACGTCATTACTTCACCGCCAATCAACGATTGTTGTAAGGGTTTACGTCTGTCAACGATGTCTATTCTTATTGGTTTGTGGATTTTAGGCCACACATTATATCAACCAATCACGTTCTCTTTTTTATGCCCTCGATTCTAGTCATGTGAGATCCCTACACAAAGAGAGCAGACCATGTGACCATGTTTACCCCCACCTCCACCCTCGATCACGTTTCATGAGGATGAAAGCTTTCTCCAGCTGAAGGGAGAGACCCTGCCATCTGGTCATCGTCACCGTTTCTATAGAATGACAAGTAATGTCTTTCCTACGGCCGAAGAAAGACATACCTTTTACAAGAGAGTGGCTGGGTCATAATTCTCCTGAGAATGACACAATGTCTTAGCTTTGTCTTTCTAACACTGAAAATTTCCAAACGACTAAGTTTTGCAGTAGCTGCGACAGCTACCGCCGCCGCTACCCGCGTTGTGCATCGCGTTGGACACAGTCGATAGGTGGCTCTGGACGATGGTGGCGGCGGCAAGTGACGACACAGACGCGGCGGTGAGAAGTAGAAGACACGGCATAACGAAGGGTACGCGACTGCATTAGGTACTTTACGCGATATAGCGAGAGGGTACGCATCGACGAAAACAACACCCCGCGCTCAGTGGCGTGAGTGCCACGCGTAAGCAAAGAGGCTAAGCTACGCCAACGGAAGGCGCACTAATTTCACGGCCTTTTGATCTGGGAACAGGGGATCCATCTCGGATGGAAGAAGTTTGTTTTTGGTTTGATTCTTTGTTTTGTTTTCTCATTTTTTCTCTGAACGATTTAAGTTTTGTTATTTTATTGAAAATAAATATTTTACTCTACTGCACTGAAAAAAATACGTGAGCTGGGTAGCTGATGTATGAACTGCCAGCCGGACAAACAATACATGAGCTCGCACAGCTTACATTCGTCTGCTATGACATGAATTTTCGACCTTCTGTATCACAGCGTAGAGTATTAGCTCTCACAGCTTAAATAGCTAATCTACATGATAAGAAAAGGAAACAGCTAATCTACAAGATAGATGATGTTGCCAACCAATAAGCATGTAATATTGATTCCACAAGAGTCGATGTCGACTGTCTGCATGCTTTCTTCTCGATATTTTTTCTCAACTTTCTTGACGATATTATTTTTTATTACAACTCCATGGTCTTACCTTGTTTTCATCAAAGGCGTTCATCAAACGTTCTTTTTTTTCGACGTCCATCTTTATGTATCCGCTCGCGCCAGAATTCGATCCAGGGCCCTTTCTCTCTGAAGTCGCGAACGCTAGCATTGAGCTACCGCAGTATGATGTTTTATTATCTTGTGTTACGTTGTCCAATATTTGACACCATAGTATTGTCATTATGAATAGTAAATACGTAAAATAGTAAAAATCTCTAAAATCTTGAAAAATTTATCTTTAAATACCAAGAAAATAATTTTTATGTATCCAAACGTTTCTTTATTTTGAATGTGCTTGAAATTTACTCTTATTAGATTAATACATTTGAAAATATCATTATTTAAAATAATAATTAGGTATTCTCCAACATTAACCTACAGAATTTCAAAATATCGTCAGTGTACTGGTGCTGGACGTCAAGGAAACACTGTAAATATTCGTCGTCTAGACTTCAAAGAATCATTTTGTGCGAGTAAACAACTATTCATAGTTCCGAAAGCCATGGTCGATTTGACTTCGTAAAACAATATAAGCTGTGGCAGCTTATGGTACTGTCTGTCCGCTTGATAGCCAACGCGTGAGGTATCACAGCTAATTTTTTGGCTGTGCTATCTAACTTATTTTTTTCCGTTTGGTTGCCACGTCCATTACGGATTCCTGCCTCAGGAACTTGCCAAACCCCTCCACCCGTATGACTGGAGGTTTCTCTTGGCCCCATAGAGAAACTAATATTTCTGGCAGTATTTTTAAGTAAAACATATTGTCATTTGACTTATATATTAAAAAATTAGTTTTCAATACTTTTTCTCCATAAAACGCAAATTCACAGCCAAGTGGTGTCTTTCTGTCATGAGGTCTGGATTTAGACTTGCACGATATCGGGATTTCACTATCAACTCAGCGACGCCGAATGTTATGGACTCGTATCTGTCATGTTATATATATTTTTTTCATGGTATCCCTTTCCCTTGGGGTGTTGGGTTTTATTCGGGCCGATTGTGGTTTCTTTGATGTGTTTGAGAATGTCATTACTAATTTCAGTTGTCTCGAAAACTATGATCGCAACACTAATATCAGTCACTTCCGATTATTTTTACACATCACTCCTCCTTACCCCCAACACAAATGGTGTTTATTACTTATAAGAGGTGGTCGTGTACTTACTCTTATTAGATTGTGTCAGTTCACTTAAGATTTGTTCAATACCTGTATCGGTCGTTTTTTCTCTATTTTTACCTGCCTCTACGCCAAGGGTGCTAGGGATATATTATCTGATGTGGACTGCTTACAAAGCATCGGGGACGTCCGTATCCATCCCATCGACACCAAAAACTGTTTTCCATTCTAATTTTGGGGTCTGAATTTAACCTTACATGATTACATGATGTTACAATCAACTCAGCAATGCTGAAAACTGTGAACTCATCACTGACATCATTTTCGATAATTTGTTCATAGCTCCTACTCGTGGGGTGCAATGCGTGTTTACGTGCTGATTTGAAACTTTGAGATCTTCGAAAATTTCACTACTAATTTCAGCGGCTCCGTAAACTATGATCTCAACTCTAGTATGTCATATTCGGTAATTTATACATTTCATCCCTTAATGGAGTATATTCTCTCATTGGGGGTGATCATAAACTTAAGAGACATTAAGAGTGTGACTCTTCTCTTCTTCGACCGCAAAATCGATGCATTCAACACCAATATCGGACGTTTTTGATAATTTTAACTTGCTACCTGTTCCTACCCCAGGGATGCTAGGGGTTTAATATTTCTAATTTGGACTAGTTGTGAACTTATAAAGCTTATGAAACTCCTTATTCATTTCAACGGCACCGATAAATACGGTTTCAATTGTTATAAGATTTTTTTCCTCTTTTTACCCTCTTTCCACCCCCACCCTAGAGGTGCCTGGGATGTCTAACTCCCACAGTGCTTATTGTAAAATAGTCAGTCATCTGTGTATAACGTTTGGTTGAAATCGTTTCAGGCATTCTAGAGTTATGGTGGACTTTATACATAAAACATTCTAATTCACCCTGTTAGGGTTGTATTTTCGTTAAATCCTTGGTTAGCGGGTGTTTACTCCCTGAAAGGAACCTACCTCTCAAATTTCAAGTTTGTAGGTTTTGTATTTTCTGAGATTTCGAGAGTAGTCAAAGAGTAAATCAGTCAGTGCGTGAGTGGTATTTCACTTTTACATGTATAGATATACCTACTATTTTTGAGGGATCAATATTTGGGAGGTATATGTCTCTAGAAAATAAAGTTTTTAATTTTTACGTAATACGTCGATGAATGTCGATATTAATTTAGTGGAAAATAAATTTTCAAGTTTTTCCTTTGATAGTAATGGGAGATTTTACAATTTGAACATTTTCTGTTGACATGGATTTGTAAGAGTCGTTCTGATGACGTTTGAATTTATGAAATAATAATTTTTGTTGTATAGTTTTACCAAAATTTGAAGTGCTCTATTATATTCTCCATATTCTACGAATAATTGAATACTTTTTCTTCATTCAGCCTGAACATTTCAAGGATATACCTATCAATATTATTGTTTGTTGTAGATATTACTTTTGTTGGTGTTGTGTTTTTATTTCTTTGTGTCCCGCCAAACTACGCTCAATTGCTGGAATAAAATATTATGTGGTACCTGATAAAAATGCTGTTTTTTTTCTCGGCCTCAACTGTTTTTTTCATACCGTTTCCAGGCAGAGCGTAAAAAACTGTCGGCTATGGCAGAACGGCTGCGTAGCGCTGGAGGAAACATCGTGCTTGACGTGGATCTGGATTTCTTCAGCACACGGAACCCTTTCCTAGAGATGCTCCCTCGCGCTCGCGTGTACGAGCGTCTGCAGCCGCTCTACGCTTTCTCAGCTCCCAGCGCGAACGCCGCAACTCAAGATCTGTTGGCGGCGGCGTCCCATCGTGCGACGCAACTAGCTGAACTGGAGGCGCTTTTCAGACACCTCAATACACACCGCACCTTAGACGTAAGCGCTAGTGTTTGGTCAATAAATTGCTATCAATTTTAAACCCAGCTTAAACATAGGATCAATGACAGTGTTTTAGCTACTACTTATTTGTGACGATGTGTATGAACGACAGAGGAAATAACGCGAAACACTACATTTGCATCTAGATTATACTTTTACCACAAAGTTAATGGAAAATATTTTTTTTAGATCTAACCTTTATTAAAACTGATATTAAAACTGATTATAAGGAGAACCTGATTAGTGTGTTCTTGTTTACAGACTATCAATTATAGGATAATTTCACTTGGAGAAAAATTTTGAATGATTGCTATACATGGATTTTGGAAAACTATCTTATATCTAATGTTTCTTTTGAAATTCTCTCTGAATCAGTTATATCAAATTTTCTCGGAATTAATCTTTTCCATACAAACTATACATTCTATGCACACGATTGTGGTGAAACTGATTTGAGTTCATGGTTGGAGAAGAAATTGATGATAAAAAAAGTTAATTTCGTGATATGTTTTATGTCATTTTAATATCATCACCCTGTATTCATATTTCATTCAAACTTCCGGTTAGACCCTCCGTGGCTCAGGTAGTAGTGCTCTAGCTCATCACCAAGTCATTTTCGATGAGGCCAGAAAAAGTTTGTGGCTTTTCACATTAATGTCACAGTTCATATAGCTGTAACTGCTGAAAAGCGAACCCTCCTTCCTCTATCCGCATCCTCCTAGTATCAATAACTCTATTACAACAACTCCTTCTAACTCCTCCACGTGGACCAAGTTGTTGGTGAACACAGCTAAGCGACCCACTTACTAACAATAGCCAAGATTTTGCCATTTCAAATTAAAACAATTTTGGTGGGTATACTTCTCCAACGACCGCGCCGACCCACCAAGGAGACATGGGCGTCATGGGCTTGAAACGGTCGCCAGCAATGACGTGCTCCGTGACGTTACCACCACAACTCCGAATTCCAAGGTCGCTAAGTGTAACGGCGATTTGGGCGTTGCGATCACCAAGTGGAACCCCTAATATAATCCCCCCCCTCTTCTAAGTGCCTCTCCTCCCCCTCCACCTTTTTTATTACACGCAGACTCCTCTTTGAAACCAACACCATACTACGTCGATAACAGTACTGTAAACGACTGTATACAAACACGAACAAAAGTTGAACTAATGTTTTTATAACGAACAAGGTTGTGGTTGAAATTAAAAATAGTGACTACGTCTAATGGACTATAATATCAGGCTATTTTCCCAAAAAAGGTAATACATAGTGTCAGGTGTATATTCATTCATACAACTTTTAATTTTATATTATCAAATGTAGTTATTATTTTTATATGATATGTTAATTGTTGAATGTAATCATTCGATTTTTAAAACATGTATGTGTAATTTACCTTGTAGTATATCCGTACTTTCTGGCGAAGGGATCTAAAGTAAGACTCGAAACGTCAACAGAAACCTTCAAATGTAATTGTACCAGCGCTCTACAATAAACGAACAACCTTGATGTTCATTTCTGTATTCACATTTTCTTAAAAAGTGTAATATTCAGTGTACTAAGAGTTTAGTTTGTCTATAATAATTAGCGCAGAACTTGACAAGATTGAATAATTTTCTCAGACAACCAGATATCAAGTAATATTGTTATTGAAAATATCATGGTTTTTCGTGAACTTATATTGCAATGTATCTCATTCCCCATATTTCTAGATTGATAAATCTAAATGTGGTAAGGAATGCCTGTAGATTTTCAAAAGCACAGGAAATTGAAGATAAAGAAGTGAGTAAAAAACATTATATTCAATGGAAAAGGAGAAAAGGAAAGAAGCGTTAAAAAACTTCAGAAATAATAAGAAATAATTGTAATAATGTAGATTAAATGAGGGAAAATAAATATCACGTAATGACTATGTTGAGATCTGAGATAAACATATTTTCAATAAATGAAACAAAGAAGGAAAATGTAAGTAATTAAATCTAGACTAATTAAACAAATTATCATTTACGACCTTTTTTGGACGATCAATATATTTTAATTGTTTTACTGCAACGTAGCGTTTCAACTCTGATTGGATTCGTCGTCAGGTGTAAACAAATTGAAACAAGAAACAATAACGTAGCAACGGAACTATGGAGTACGATATTCAATGACTTCCTGTTTTCAAATGTTCTAAATTATAAAGCAGAGCTCAAGTGTAGCATAATGTAAAATCACGTACGAGACCTAGGATTGCTAGTAACTTATAAATGTTTAGGAGCTTTTATAAATTCAAGGAAATTAAATGAACATTGCCGCTTTAAATAACCATAGCCGTTGATGCCAGGCTCGGCCGTTCTTCCAATTTTTATCATTTTTCTTCCATAAGTGAGGGCGCTAAACGTAAAGTAATGAAGGCATCTTTTCTGAAAAAAAAATTCAGCTTAATGTAAGGGTCCGTTTTTGTTAGAAGGATGATGATCTGGGTATAATGAGGATCATAGGCGGGGCATCGTACCTTCAGCACGGGTAAAGTGGCTCGTCGGCCGCCCAACCTCACGCGCCGAGCGGAGACGCGTATTAGCGGCCGACGTGACGTCAGGGATAGGAGGGAGAATCACAAGTACTTCCGAACTTATTTTAATATAAATCTAAGAGTTACAGCACAACTAGTACATGTAGTCAAACTCATCTTCATAGAGAACACGCGTTTAATTTCCTTCGTAGGAGAATCCCTTATTAACCATAGGTGTACTGCATGCGACTAATTTTTAGAAAATGTGGTCCGTTAACTTGCTTCTACCGTAACTGTACATAGGGAGTAATTAAACAGCTTGCTTCTACCGTATTTGTCCATAGACTGCATTCAGTAGACTTGCTCCTATCGTTCCTAGGTGGTACTCTAGAATCAAACCCCGAACTTAGAGACTATTATTCCATAACCAATCAAAATCTGTAAACCATGTCTAAGTCGTTATAATGAGATGATGAGAAGGCCAATGATCATCTCGAGCGAGAGGCGTCACTTACCAAGGTTTCCCATGCGTCCACATACACGGAGTCGCAAGGCACAGGTCACCCCGAGACGGCAGCTTCTCACTTTGGACTTGAACCCTTGCTTTTAAGTTGCTGACCGAATTCACCCTTCCGTTCAATTCCGCATCATACGTCAACACGAAAGACTAACAAACAATAAAAGTTGCATGAATGCAACCGTCACTACTTGCCACCTCAGCAAGGACTTCACCTTGCTAAGTAATTTTGCTTCACTTCCAGATATCACAATTGTAACTAACTTGGTAGTGCCAGATTTTTAGCCAAATCTAAGCTGGCCCGAAAGGTCTACGAAATTATTTAAACAAATTTAACTTTCCAACTTACCAGCCTATTTATTCGGCATTCTTTAGATCTAAAAACTTACGCACCTACTCTAATATTAAAAACCTGTATACGGTATTGGAAAACTATAGAAATTATTTCGTAGATCTAAAACCGAAAAACTTTTCCTCTAAAAGGTCAACGATAGAGAGTACCAGTAGTAGTACCAATGAAGTTCTTGAAATTCTATTTGTGGTTTACCGGGGACTGAGTACCTCGTATATGTTGTTACAGAGCTTCCGTGGAGGAGATCCGCAGCGTCTGGCATTAGTGCAAGATCTTGTGGCTTCCGTACACAGTGCATATCCTGAGGATTTTTCACGTGTGGACTGGACTTTAGTACATGATGCAGGTTGCACAACGGATGGGGACTCAAATTCTGCATTACCTCACCATGTGACACCTCGCGCGGAAGTGCTCTTTTTCGTGAAAGTGAGTATGAAGTCAAAGTTTTAGCTTTTTGAGAAATTTGACGTAACACAATGGACTATAAATTGAGCATGCTAAAAAATAGAAAGTTCTTATATTTATACATGGATAACATCATATGATACACCACAATTAGAAATGGAAGCCTTTTTTACTGACTCGTTTAAGCAAACTTAACGTTCTTTAAAGTTGTGTAAACACTGAGATATCGGTAGTCTAGGGGTAGCATCTTCGCCTTCACAATATCACTGAGTGGCGGAGCGAAGATTTAAACCCTGCTCGACCGAACTGGGTGAAGTTTTCAGATAGGGGTTCCGTCGCCTGCTGTGGAACCTATTCGTTTGTCGGTAAACCAACATCTCTCCTTACCAATTCCCTCATCCAAGTCATAGTTAGGTGGAAGAGCTGGCCTTATTGTCTAAATCTCCCCATATTTCAAGAAATAACAATAAATTATACATATCGAGTTTAAACGTTCATTCCATATCATGTAATGTAATTTTTGGACCCAATTTTTAAACTTATTTTTTAAACTCATAGAAAACAAATTTTATTTCTAGATAATCTAATAAAATTAGCGGTTTTGCCCTAAGTGATTGACATTTACTAAGTGACATTCAATCTCTCTCTCATTTAACGACGCACAGACTTTGAGATGGGGACTTGAAATTTTGACAGGATGTTGCTTTTATATTGTATAGGCTAAGAGAGGATGTTTGAAATACAATTTTAAAGATGTGAATTAAGGTAAAACATTTTTTGAATTTTCTCTATTTTCACTATATCTCACAAACTGATTGAGGTATCATCACGGGATTTTATGTAAATTTTGTAAACTAGAAATGGGACTTTGAGTTTTTCATTACATTCGCATGCCCTGCATTTTGTTTTATCTCATTTCATGTTCATCTACTTTTGTTTTTATCCATTATAACCAGTTTCTCAAATGAGGATAAGATTTTTTGCATTTTAACTTGTTTATAAATAAATATATGTTGAAATAAATAAGTGTCTTATTTGAACAAATTTTGGGGTCAGGTTTGTGTAATAAATTAGTAATTCAAACAAAATTATAAATAATAAAAAAAAGATTTTGTCATTCTGTCCTTATTTATTAATGCAAAAAGCCTTTTCGGCCGCATGGTGGCCATCTTCAGTGCTACAATTTTTTTTAATGAAAAATAAAAATTGCAAAATAAATATAATCATTCAAAACCAATCTAAACCGTTCTACTTGAAAAAGTTAATCATTTTTAAAATATAAAAAGAAATATAAATGACAATTTATATTTCATTTTATAATTTTTTAAATTATAGTAAAAAATAGAAATATTCTAAAATTAATTTACCCCCTTCTTCAATGACAAGTTAATAATTTTCAATATAATATGCAATAGTAACAATGAATAATCTGTTCTACCTGGGTCCTCTGGCAAGCGGTGACTGGAAGCACCGTTGTCTCCTAAATGGTCGGGTTATGTAAGGACGACTCAGGAATTTCCATTGACGTCACAGAATGTTGGAATTCAGTGAATTGTGAATATGAATGTTTTCTAATTTAAGTATTTTCCAGTAATTATTTTCTATTTCTAAAATTTGGAAATTATTGACTGTGTGAACGTGAATGTTTTCTATAAGATGTGTGGCGAAATGTGAATGTCCGGTGAGATGTTTGAAAGCGTGAATGTGTTCCTGTAGTCTTTTATCAAAATTTCATTTCAATGCTACACGCACGATTAAAAACAGCACAGAGTTGGTTAACAAGATTACAAACATTATCAGCTGACCTTCTGTTGAGAATATTCCTTTTCCGGCCTTATCCTTCACTGGCTGATTCTGGTTTCTTGTGCCTCCACTCAGCTTTCTAGCTATGTCAAACAGTTCGTTTAGATTCCCTGTATTAGCTGCTGTTTCTGCTTTTCTTGCCATATCTTCCTTATAACTTCTATGATCTCTTTTACAATATTTTTTAATCTCCTTATGAAGAGAGTTATACAAATATATTAAATTAGCAGTATTCTCTGAACTGTCATTAAAATTTATCTTCTTCTTAATCATTTTTCTGTTTCCTATCAGGTCCCATGTATGTTATGAAATCCAATCTTTCTGTTCCTCCTTTTGATATCCCAATACTTTTTCGTTAACCTCGAGAAATGTGTCTTTTATTTGCCTCCATTTGCTATCTATATTCTGATTTGGTTCTTCACTTTCTATCACGTAATTTCGTTTGTATTCTGTCTTTTTGGTTCTCATACTTGATATAAATTCTCTCTTTATCTCTGGTTTGGATAAATACTACACCCTGAATTTTCTTCGCCTTTTTTCTCCTCGTTTGGTTTTCATTACTTGTACACGGAAGGAGCCGCATAATAAATGGTGGTCCGATCCCACATCACCACCCCTTTTGTTGCGTACATCTATCAAACTGCTAAATTTCGAGCTAATACAAATGAGGTCTATCTGGCTAACAGTTTTCCCATCAGGCGAGGTCCACGTTATCTTATGATGATTCATATACGAAAATAATGAACCACCTATCTTCATATTATTATTAGCGCAGTGTTCTATAAACATTTCGCCATTTTCATTTCTTTCTCCTAGTGCGTGCTGTCCCATAACATGTTCCAAATCCTCATTTTGGGTTCCTATCCTGGCATTAAAATCTCCGATTAATACCTTGATGTTCCCTTGTCGTATACTCCTACATTTTCTGTCCAATATACTGTATAATTTCACCTTACCCTCCTCAGCATTTTCAGTAGGAGCATAGCATTGAATTACTGATATTCTCCTGTATTTAGAGTTAAATCGGGCTACTATAATCCACTCAGAGATAGGTTCCCATTCCAGCATCGCTTCAGAAATTCATGACGATTCCGGTACCTGCAACGTGATCATCCTCTGCATTAGGCACTCCAGAGAAGAAAAAACTACATCCATCTCCTAACTTGATATGACCACTTTCATTCTATCTCACTTCACTTAATCCTACAACATCCATTCTGTAATTTTTTAAATCTCTCTAACCACTTGTATTAATCTTCCCTTCTGAAACAGAGTTCTCACATTCCATTGTCCAAAGAGCGTCCGTTGTTGTGAGCATTAGTTCGTCATCAGGTAGTTCAGTCGGCTATTTCTTGTTGATTTTCTCTGAATATTTGAAGATCTCGAGGTCTACAGGTTATTAGCCCATAGCCCTCAAAGTCTGCTAGTAGGGCTGCTTCTTGAGACTGCAGACCACCTAGGCTTCTTTGGCCTGATAGTAGACGTTTCCTCCTACCCAGGTGCTAGGGTTATCCCGCCCATACTCGGACGCCAGAGCATCGTTAGTGCTAACAGGGCCCGCTACTTGAAGGCGAGGATGACATTTGGGGAGGAGAGGTAATATTAGTTCTCTAGGTGCATCACATCACTTCCCCATTGGCCCCGTATATTATATAACATCTATTAATTAAGTAGTTTTTCAGCTTGTGTCTAAATGTTTTACCCTTTTCCTCTTGAAGGTCTTGGGGTAGATGATTAAAGTATATGGCACATCCAATGTATGGATCTTGATCACTTTTTTGGAGTTTCTGACTAATCATGTGATACTGGTTAGCACTCCTTGTATTATGATCATGAATGAGCATATTTAATTTCATGTCATTGCAGGTGTCCTTTAACCTTAATATAGATTTATAAACATGGAGGGAGTAAATTGTGAGTGTTTTGTGGTTTTTGAAGTATGGTTTACATGATTGTTTTAGGGAAGTGGAAAATTATTCGAATAACAGATTTCTGTAGCATAAATAAATCTTTCAGATTTGTTTTTGCAGCAGCCCCCAGAATTCAATTCCGTATGATAGGTGGGAGTAAATAACACCGTAGTAAAAGTTCAATAATGTATCAGCNAAATCCTCATTTTGGGTTCCTATCCTGGCATTAAAATCTCCGATTAATACCTTGATGTTCCCTTGTCGTATACTCCTACATTTTCTGTCCAATATACTGTATAATTTCACCTTACCCTCCTCAGCATTTTCAGTAGGAGCATAGCATTGAATTACTGATATTCTCCTGTATTTAGAGTTAAATCGGGCTACTATAATCCACTCAGAGATAGGTTCCCATTCCAGCATCGCTTCAGAAATTCATGACGATTCCGGTACCTGCAACGTGATCATCCTCTGCATTAGGCACTCCAGAGAAGAAAAAACTACATCCATCTCCTAACTTGATATGACCACTTTCATTCTATCTCACTTCACTTAATCCTACAACATCCATTCTGTAATTTTTTAAATCTCTCTAACCACTTGTATTAATCTTCCCTTCTGAAACAGAGTTCTCACATTCCATTGTCCAAAGAGCGTCCGTTGTTGTGAGCATTAGTTCGTCATCAGGTAGTTCAGTCGGCTATTTCTTGTTGATTTTCTCTGAATATTTGAAGATCTCGAGGTCTACAGGTTATTAGCCCATAGCCCTCAAAGTCTGCTAGTAGGGCTGCTTCTTGAGACTGCAGACCACCTAGGCTTCTTTGGCCTGATAGTAGACGTTTCCTCCTACCCAGGTGCTAGGGTTATCCCGCCCATACTCGGACGCCAGAGCATCGTTAGTGCTAACAGGGCTCACCACTTGAAGGCGAGGATGACATTTCGGGAGGAGAGGTAATATTAGCTCTCTAGGTGCGTCACTCCCCTATGGACCGTTTTATGGATAATTTAGGTTAATATTTGTAGATAGACATACGCTGTCGCGGACTTTTTTGTAGAACTCTTTTAGGCTAACAATATTGCCATTCTTAGTTTTCACCCATCTAACCACTGAGGCAGCGTAAGCAAATATAACTTCTTCCCGATTTTATCTACAATTATCGTCAAAACCAATTCTTATCACGCATTTTAAAACTAAAATTAGTATATTTTCATTCTGGACATCTAAGCTATCCCCTTGCCAAATTTCATCACGATCGGGTCAGTGGCTTAGTCGTAATCAGGTAGCAAAGAGACAGACACGTATTCACGTTACGCATTTATATATAAGTATGGACTAGTATGTATTATATCATTTTTAGTAAATAAAAATTCAATTTGATTTACAAAAAAAAATCATTGTTGTAAACTTTTATATGAATTGAAAAATTCTAAAAATACGTCAGTATACACTATCATACACATGTAAACACAAGTTTTGCTTTTATACATGATATTAAGTTATTAGTACTTTTGACTAAAAAGAACTTGAAAACTAGTTTAGTATGCACTTGAAAGGTAAATATTCCACAGTGCGTCGTTACGAAGGATTCACTTAATTTACCTTTGTGAAGCACTGTATTTAAAACGTTATCATAACCAGATTTTATCAGATACATTAATTTCTGCGGCACGCCCATTTCCATCAGTGCATTCCATATACATCTTCTATCAATGCAACCAAAGGCTTTAACATAATTCACAAAGAGGAGGTAGAAAGGTGACTTAGATTCGGTGCACTCTTGAATTGAGTATGTTAATTTGATTGACACAAGACCTATTTGGTCGAAAACCAGCTTGTTCGTTTCTAATAGTTTACTCAAGAGGAAGCATTATTCTTTCTAAGATGATTCTATTAAACACCTTGCTAACCGAGGATATGACTGTTATTCAACTCCAGTTTTTGCCTTTAAATCACCTTTCGTAGGTATTTTCACAATAATTCCATCATTTCAATCATTAAGAAAGAATTATACATAAACTAAATCAATAGTTTATTAATTTATTAAAATATTTATCTCGAAATTATATGTAGGCAATATTTACCGAATATCACAACGTTTCAACACTGAATTACTGCCATCGTCAGATGAATGTAATATAAACAAACATGTTAATTTTATCTTGGTAACAGAGAAAAACAAGTTAACTATGTATACAAATAAAACAGTTCCATAGAAAAATAAATACTATAAAAAACAAACCATCAGAGCAGAAAATCAAAATAAACAATTATAAATTTTGGATAATTTGTCTCTTTGAGAATGTAAATCCAATATATTCTCAGTAAATTTGATGTGTAACATTTCTGAAATAATGCGTTTGTACTTATCTTGTTAATAAGAGAAGATTTGCAATAGACAAAATGTCTTCACAAAATGTTTAATAATTAATGTAGCTGACAATTATGTTTGATTTGAGGAATTTGTCTGATGTTGCCAGATTGTTCATTATAAGTAATAAAAGGTTTTTTCATTCGCTCCTTATTTATTAATGCAAAATGCCTTTTCGGCCGCATGGCGGTCATCTTCAGTGTTACAAGTAATTTTCAATCTCTGAACATAGATGTACAAGCACCCAATCAGAGGGAGATTAGAAGTGCCATAAAAGAACTGAAGAAAGGAAAGGCAGCAGGGAGATATAGGGTCCCTGCAGAAATATTGAAGGCGGACATTCCCTCTACAATGGATAAGTTATATCCATTATTTCAAGATATATGGAGAGGAGAGATTACCTGATGAATGTTGGAGGGCATAATCATTAAAATATCTAAGAAGGGAAATTTAAGTGTATGCGATAATTGGAGAGGAATCAATCTACTTTGTGTTTGCAGTAAGATCTTTAGTAGAATTATACTCCATCGCATATCAGCAGCTGTAGGTAAGAATATCAGCAAAGAACAAGCTGGATTTAGAGCCAATAGATCGTGTATAGATAAGATATTCTCACTGCGAATTATTGTTGAACACTCCCTGGAATGGAGGTCTCCACTTTACGCCTTGTTTCTAGATTTTGAAAAGGCATTTGACTCCGTTAAACGAGAGGGAATCTGGAGAATCTTAGAGACGAGAGGAGTGCCAATTAAAATCAGTAACCTCTTGAATTATCTACATTTTAGCGTCAAGTTCTTCACGACGGTGCTCTTTCTGAACCATTTGAGACAGTGTCTGGAATAAGGCAGGGTTGTTTGTTATCTCTTCTTTTCATACTGGTGATGGATGAGGTCATGAGAAACACCATCCGTGACAAGAAGAGGAATACTGTGGAAATTAAGTGATAGATTAGAGAACTTACACTACGCTGATGACATATGCCTTCTTTCACACTCCTGGGAACATATGCAAGAGAAAGCTGAAGACCTAGAGATCAAGTCCACAAAATACAATTTAAAGATAAACACGAGAAAAACAAAGAGCTGCAGGTCCAAGCTAGAAATCAAACGCCTATATCATTGGGAGGTGAAACAATAGAAAGTGTTGAATATTTTACCTATCTTGGAAGCTGTATCTCCAAAGATGGTGGCAGAACTCCCGATGTTTGCGCAAGAGTTCAAAAGGCCAGAGGTGCCTTTTCCAAGCTAAGAAATGTCTGGCAAGCAACATAGATTAGCATTAACACAAAAATCAAAATGTTTAATGCATGTATTAAGACTGTCCTTTATGGATGTGAAATGTGGATGGTCTCGGTGGAAATAAAAAAGAAACTAGACATTCATTAATAGATGCTTAAGGTTCATATTGAGAATCTGGTGGCCCAACACAATCAAAGTGGTGGAGAAAGACTATGGAGAAAAACAAAACAATTGGATGTGAACACGCTCAAGGAAATTCAACTGGATTGGACATACCCTGAGAAAAGGACCGGATGAGATTGGAATGGAATGGAACCCGTAAGGATCCAGACCACGTGGAAGACCGCGCAACACATGGAGAAGATCAGTTGAAAAAGAATATGGAAAAACTATTAAATTAATGAAAGTTGATGAAAGCAACAGAGTTCGCTGGAAGGCATTTGTTGATTCCCAATGTTTCTGATAGGAATAATGGAAGTGTGTTATTATTATTATTATTCATAAAACGTTATTAAAAATAGAAGTGTTAAAATACTTCAATTCAAGAGGAATTTAAGTAGGAAAAAATCAATTATCTTCAAATTTAATGGGTTATTTGTTTTTGCATTTAACAAAGGTACAAAAAGGATGTAAATCGTGAAATTTGAACGAATAGTTCATATTTTACAAGAATTTTAATTAAATGGTGCAACCGTGTCATGTCTCGGAAGCAAAAATTCGATCGGCGCTGTTCCCGCGAGGTGTTGTGTGTATAGTCAAGTTTTGTATTATTATGATTTTGAAAATTTAGTATATTGTACATTTAAAAAAATAGTAAATAAAAGTATTATTATCTTATAATATAGATAGATTTTATTTTTTCCTGAATAAAAGAAGATTAGTCTAAGAAACATTTGGGGCAACGTCCGGTAACCAGCGAGTATGATATAAGTATACTAATGAAGAGAAAAGTTGTAGTTTCTGTCTTTATGATATTTTTCATCAAAATATGTGGACATCTAAAATATGAGAGTTAAAAATAAAAAAATGTTCTGCAGATTACTGATAGATAGTGTAAATTGTATTGAGAGGTAGCTGATACTGTTCGATGTTATAAAAACTTGATGATGATGAAGAGTATGAAAACATACCCCTTTTTCAAATGTTTGGATTGATGGAAAATTTTCTCTTGCATTTTTTTTACGATTTTAACATTAATGCTTTTAAACTGAGCCGGAATATTAATAAAACAATTATATAATACTATAAATTAATTTCTTCCACCATTTTTTAACCTATTACATATATAACACTGGATGTTTGGCGACCAATAACTATCGAATGACTGAAGCAATTTCAACAAAACATGGTTCGACAATGACTCACTTGCTGGCAACAAGCAATGTGGGGGTAAGACATTACTTGCATCTCTAGGGAGGAGTGACAAAGGGTTGGTTTGTAAAAATAATTGGAAACTACCTGTATTGGTGATGTATACATTTTTGAGAATGTTGAAGTGAAGAGTAACACTCCTAATGCCGCTTAAGTATACGAACATCCCCTATGAGCAAATAAATATTTAGAAGGTGAGGGGAGAAAACAAAAATAATCGAAAATGACCGCTATTAGTGTTGATACCATAATTTTCGGGGTCGCTGAAACAAGTAGTAACGTTTCCGATGACGCTCAACCCCACGACCAAACTTAATATACTCCTAATGCTATTTAAACCTTCCCTAGAGAAGGAAATGTCACAAAAATAGCTATAATTAATAGGTTTGACAAATTCATAATTTTTGGCGTCGCATAGAAGAAAGACGTCACCCCAGATACCGTTTAAGTCCTAAATCAGTCCTCTTGGGAAATAACATGCGTTTCCTCCCCCCGAAAGGCAATGGATCCGAGATGAAACGAACAAATAATTAAATGGACCGATTTGCATCCAACAAATAGTTTGTAGGATTTCTGAGGTCTGCCAATACCAGTACATCGAACTTAAAATCACATGATACTGTACTCTATGAACCGATAATGAGAAGGGTGGGACGTAAAAACAATGTAAAATAACCTGTATTAGAGTCAAATCCATAGTTTTTGGGGTTGATGAGATGCATTATTAAGCTGTGTGTGGGACATGGTATAACTCGTAAAAATTATCGAAAATGATCGATGTAAGTGTCGAATTGCTAGTATTTGGGATAAATATTATAATTAAACGTCGGGGTGGAGAACATCGTTGCACGTCAAAACTGTCAAAAAGAACCGATATTAGGGATGTTACTGATGATTGTGCGCTGTGATGAGTAGTGACATTCTCGAAGACGTTTGAGATTACGAACAACTCTATACATTCGTTTCTCCCTTTAGGAAGGGTATGCTATGTAAACATTATCCTAAATTATATGGATATCAGAGAAGAGTGAAGAGTCCTCAGTTTTCAACGTCGCTGAGTTGAATGGTGACATCCTGATTTCGAGTAGGTGTAATTTCATTTCTCACGAGAAATGGCATCGTTACCACCTCTAAGGCTGGATTTCACCAGCGCTACGTAAACGGCCTTGAGGCTCAAACGCCGCTTGAAAACGCGTTTGACGCTTTTCGCATTGCACCACTGAGCGCAAACGCCGTTTACGCCAATATGTCGTTTAAAAGCCAAATCTTTCAACCGTTTTCCGCCGTAAACGACGTTCTGAGAATTTGTTTAGGTTGTGTTTGATTTGACGATTATCTTACTTCTGGTTGTAAATGATTGAGGATTGAAAGTGAATCGAGCAAGACGACGAGCTTACAAATTAGCATTTTAATATAATGATAGTGATGATGAAATAACAGTTCTATGCATAAAATAAAAAAATTCTATACGAATTTTCGCTGTTTAACACAAGTGTGTATTGCGTACTTGCCAAAATTTGTATTTTTCTTCCTTAGGGATACTTTTTAATAAGGCGGATGATATTTTAGTAATTAAATTCATTTTTTACCACCATTCCTAATGTACATGTCAACGTCACTTGTAAATCTTTCAATGAATACACAAATTCAATTAATACCATAAAATTGACTATTATCAAACTCGAAGTAATTACAAATATACCAAATATATCTAACGTTGCTATATTATATTCTATTTGCTTTATCATTCGTCCACTTTACAAGTTCATTTTATTTTACCTCATCTAATAACTCATTTACAATAATATCAGCTATGAGTAGAGCAACTATGCTTATCACGATTAAATTTGGGGTCATATATCAAATAATCACCAGAAAAAAAGGTTAAATAATTACATACATCCATATTTATTTAATTTGGATTTGCAGCTCTTTGCTTTCCATTTTCTCACAATATAAATGGTACAATCCAAAGAATTATTAGTAAAAAAGAACTTACAACTACTGAGGATATTACATAATCATTGAGGAAGGACTCCTTGCTCCAAACATTTTGCAACGTTACCGCATGGTGTGCTGCTCTAAACGTCGTTTACCTAATCGCTGCTTCGTTCTGTCTGGTGGAATCCAAACGATGCCAAACGCATTTCTCAAAAGACATTTACAGTAGATTTGTTAAAATTGAGCGTAAGAGAGTGAGAGCGGGGTGGAAACAGGGTGGTATGATAACAATATGCTGGATACCGGGTGGGTGCGACCATCACGAATAACCGACTTGGAAGAGGGTCTGAGAATGCTGTGGACCGAAATCCGGGCATTTTTTAAAATAATGAAGCACTTAATACTGCTCTCTGTGTTTTGTCCTTGCTTTGTCTTTATGTCTCTTGATCACTTGAGGGCGGCATTTGGGACCCTGCTTTCGTTTGTTATTCTGATTTCTATTGATGTTTTCTACCTCCCTTCCAAGTTTGTACGTGGAGTTCAGAAACATTTTGTATACACTACGGTTGCTGTCCTCTCGTCACACTAGCGAATCCCTAAGCTGGACATAGCTTCGCTCTGAGAACATTATGGAATTTATCATTTGACACCTACGATACGTGTCTTATGATTTCAACACGTTCCTTGTCGACGTAATAAAATCGTTGACACTTTTTCTCAAAGGGATTTCCCAGGAGACATAGCAGGGTGTTGAATCAAAGGGACCGAAGATAACAATGATCTAAAACAGTGAGTGGATGTTGGGCAAGCAGGACAGAAAACTCAATATTCTCTTTTCTCAATAATATCTTCAATATTTCTAAACACAAAATAAAATCCGTTTTACCTCGAATATATGGTCCGTTCACCTTCTCGCAAATCCCACCCTACTCAAGGGGGTCTGACTCCATTTGTGCCCCCCTCCCCCAATCGGTTGGGGGTGTTTTAATATTCCAAATCAATTTCATGTATAAGCAAAAATAACATTATGGTCCCGTAGAGTTCTACATTAAAATCTGGTGTTTAATTTCACAACATGCAAACACGCTTCAAGGAAGTAACCAAGCACATTCATTTGTTAAGAAATTCATAAAAAATCTGGAGTGTGCCCCACTCAACTTTCCAATTACAATTCATAGCAAAATCTCATGGAACTAAACACGCAACAAAACACAAAAATTCAAGCTAAAATACAAATAATAATATAAAAATATTATACAAGGTGATATAATTCTTTGATCAGTCGGATGCAAAATATTTATCATCACAATACATAGTATCCTAAAACCAAAAAGTCGTATTCACGTTAAGATTGCATGAACTATCTTTCAAATTGAACTCTTTGGAATTATCCTATTTGCAGATTCAAATAAAGCTCCTCCAACATTTTTTATTTAGACCGATTACAATACTACCTTTACACACTGTGTTATTGGAAAGTAATAACTCTTTTTTGCGAAATAATTTTACACTCTATCTGAAAACGGTGCGACGTACAGAAATTCGGTTTAGCAATCTACGCAGAATTAAGTGACCAATCAAAATGCTTCTATGCGTATTTTCAAAATTTTTAATATTAAGAAAACAAGTTGGGCGCGGTGTGTAAATGAAGTCGGAATGAGCTGTCCGCAAATACGCTTCTATTCCCACCGCATTCAAAATCAAATTTCAAGTTTGGTTCTGATTCATCAATTTTTCCGTAAGTTATCAGGGGAACAAAATTCTTAACATACACATATACAACATTGAACAATATCGCCAAAATTTGAAAATACACTGTTCTAGAGGTAATTCGCAAAGATCGGAAAAGATCTCAATTTTTTTTCGACCGATTACAATACTTCCCTTACACACTGTGTAATTGGAAAGTAATTACTCTTTTTTGCGAAATAATTTTACACTATCTCAAAAACGGTGCGACGTACAGGAATGACGTTTAACAATGTGTATCCCGACGCTATTAGGGCTAGGGTATCTTTCATTTTCTTTTTCTTCTTTTCTTTAATGTTTTAAGTAAAGTCTTGAGATATGTTGGGATTTGAGTTTTGAGTTGTAATTCAGGAGGGTATTTAGTGGCTACAGCTGAGTCATTTGGCGAGACCCACACGCGGGGAGAGTCATGTTGGCTCTCCCTAGTGCGTAACTACATTTTCCCTACCTGTACAAGTTTTAAGGGCTCTAATGACCTCGATGTTAACGAGCCCTAAAGCCCCACAAAAAAAACAATGTGTACTGTACGAAAATGGGGGTATGGTAGTTTAGGTAAACTAAGCTCCAAGTTGGAACGTCAAATGTAACAAAATGGGGGGAATAGGGTAGTGGTCAACAATCACTTGAAAAATATGTCCTGCCTAGCTCGTACCAATTAAGTGGGTTTGTGATTATTTATCTAAGTGAAATACACACACTGGGTTTCCATGTGAGAAGGAAAACGCATTAAATAACTTGACTTAACTATTTATTGACACTTGTACATTTTACCGATAATTAGACATGCGTCATTGCCCCACAAAATCACATGTTATTCCCCAAAACATTACAATCTTAATACACTCTTTACAGTAGAATCTCTTCTAGAATTTAACAATACTAAATGATGACAGCATTAATAAGAAATTTTGAACAAAAAAATTAACATCACTCATCTTTCAACCCTTTCTATTTAATTTACAATCACAAAAACAAAAGTTCCGAGCATGGACCTTCACTCATTTCGGTCGAAGTACTTAATCTTCTCGCTGCTGCTTAAAATACGAACATTGGTTGCAGCCAACATAGCAATTACCTTCTCGACAGATGTACAGATCAGTCTATGATGTAGGCGCAGGTTGGAATGCCATTGACAGCATTTGGCCCGAGCGGTGACCCCAGGCGCTTCTCAGGTGGTAGTTCATTCATCGACGGTAACCCAGTCATTCTGCAGTCCCCGCGCCCTGCAGAAGTTCCCGTTCAATCTCAGAATTGCCGGGCCTCACCATAGCCTCGAAAGTTCGTTGACGTCCATGTCCCTCGAAACTTGCCGAGATGCGATGTAAATGTTGAACGCCGTCACTCATCAACGAACAAAGTAGCGCGATTCCGACTCGTTCTTGGAGAATTTAGAAACGTAGAAGTTTTACTAACTTCATGCAATTTAAATATGTTCCCAGTTGTCACTTAATAACAATCTTGAACTTAAAAACATTAAGACCTAATGGCCTGAAATTTCAAAGTCCCACTTCTAACGTAGTACTCATTAGTGAGGTGGAGCGGGAACACGAATGTTCTGCTAAGAGTAATACTCGAATGAATGCTAGAATCTCAGAATGCTAGACTCGAAACTCAGAATGATCAATCTCCGAATGAATGCTTGAATGACAATCTCAGAAAGATCTCGGAGCGTCTCTGTGCGACAATAACTGGACTCATCCCCCCTCTGGTCCTGAGACGCTTGCTCACGGCCTCTGTTTTCGAAAACCCATGTGACTCACTTTATCCAATAATATTTTAATCTAACTCCACGCGGAGTCTTCGCTACTGGTTATTTTTCAACTCGACGAGGCGTATTCCTAGCCAATCGACAAACTGCTCCTTTGAAAATTTTCACCCTTCAACGGCGCTCTCCTTTCCAACCGTTTTCTGAGTGATCTTAACCAGACGGTTTTTAACAACAAAAGGATACCGAACTTTCTAAATTTCAACTGTCACACCCGTCCCTCTGAAGGTATCTTTCTTCTCCATTTCGACAACGCTCGCCAACCGTCTCTAGGCCGCTGGTCGCTATCCTTTGATAATTATACAAGCTAAGGATGCGCCAACTCATACCTCCGCCTTCTTTTGTCGTCCTTTTCACTCATAAGATCTCCGTCTCTTTCTTCTCTCACGATCTGCGTCTTATTCGCCGCTGTGCGTTAGAACACGTACCCGTCGCTGACCCTTTTTTAAAAATATCGAGTAATTTTCCGTTGCTTACCAGTTTTACTCTCAACGATTTTGTTTACAATATATGTGCCTCTTTCTAACTCCCAACTGCTTTTGGCCAAAATAAGTGCGTCGTGCGGTGACACTTTCTCTTTGCTACTTTTATGGTCCCTTCTGGGAACAACGAAACCCTACGCCGACCAATAGCTAAGAACCTTCCCCTACAATTCAATTTCATCTCAACCAACACGATACTCTTCCGCTTCTTTACGAACATTCGGATCTTTTATAACTTTTTATATTGATTAATAATCGAGAATTAATAGAATCTTACAGTACGCAGAATTAACTGTCCAATCAAAAAGCTTCTATGTATATATTTTCAAAATTTTAAATTATAAGAAACCGTAAGTCGAGCGCGATGTGTAAATAAAGTCAGAATTAGCTGTCCAAAATTTCTTCTATTCCTAACACATTGAAAGTCAAATCTCATGTTTGGTTTCGATACATCAATTTGTTCGTAAGTTATCAGAGGAACAAAATTCGTTACATACATGCACACGCACATACACACATACTACATTGGACATCAACCTCCAAATTTGTAAATATACTGTCCTGTAGCGAATTCGCAAAGGTCCGTAGTTATCTCAATTTTTTGACCGATATCAGTACTCCCTGTTTAGACAATTACAGGGGGATAAGGGTTGGATTTGAAGAACCAAAATTTTGAGAGAAATTAGAGAAAATGAGGAGTGTGAATCAGGTGTGGTTAGACCGTGAATTACCAACAAACAATTTAATGACTTAAACATGACTGTTGAAGTAATGAAAATACATAACTGAGACTAGTTAAGTACACTGGCAGTTAACGCAATGAACTATGCACTGGACACAGCCAGTCATGCAATTTACCTTAATGTTTTTATTTAAAGCTGGATCACCAGTTGCCAAAACTTGGGCGCGGCTAGTTGCTTAAGGAGTAGTAACCTAAAGTTACCACGAGGACATTCACCGCTCAGCACAGCAGGTACCGTTCACCCATTCACCTCTACCGGAACCAGATGACCCTCTGCGTAGCGTAGGAGATACCATTTTCGTCATTAAACGGCTCAACTTGACGCAAACATCACGACATAATGGCGTTAATAATAGTTCCTGGCATTTACTTCTCGATAAAAATGTTCATGCCTCCTACAAGATAACTTTCACTGAAGATCGGACGACACTCAAGCCGACTGATTAAAAGTGGAGGATAACTTGCTCGAATTCTAATTGAAGTACTTCGTAGCACACCGGCTGCCATAAACTCATAAATGATAAACTAATGGTCTCCTAGTCACATCAAATAAAACTCCAAGCCTCTTCTCACCAAAGTCTGTCAGTCTGCTGACATATAATAATGAATGTTCAGTCATCAACGAACATGATCACTGAATGAATTGAATCTGAATAATCTGAGTCTGAATGTCCTTCATATGCTTCTCTAAGACTCTGAATCTCTCTAAGCTCTCAGTGCAGTGCTACATTGCTCTCCCTTTAATTAAGCGTTTCCCCACTTAGATGCCCAAAACTTTGAGAGAAGATTCCTCCTTTTATGACGTCATTTGTTTTCTTCGGCCAATAATCATTAATTTTTACACTCCACGTTGAGTATATTGGATTGGTTATTTTTGTATGACGTATTTCCCTTTACGGTTAATAGCAAGGTTTGATTAATATAATGCTTCCTCGTCTCCGAACTCTAGTATTTTCTTTCCGAGCCGCTTCTGTGACACTTCGCAGACTCGTGACCCTCATCTCTCCATCAGGCAATATTTAATTTTAGAAAGCTAACTTCATTTCCTTTCTTTCTTGCCAACGACACTTTATTTTAATGCGTCTGTCACATATTACTAACACTTCTTTTCATTCCAAACCCCAGGACGCAGTTGTTTCTGGCCCTCCATTATGTTCGCACATCGTCACTCATCTTTTATTGTTGACCCGTGAGCTTCGTGGCTTGACGGTCAAACCTTAGTCCTTCACCCCCTCCTTCCTACGTGTTCGTCCCTACGACTTCCGTCGCTCATCAGTCTTGCTAAAGGAATTTTTTATATGGCGAGAAGCGCCCTACAACGGACCCTCATTCTTTTCGTGGACGACTCTCCCTATTTTTTTCTATAACTCTGCACGTGTTCCCGGATGTATCACCAAACCTTCTTCCCGAATTTCTACATTAATTTTCCCTCTGTCCCTCTAATGACAACGTGTCTGGACAATTTCTTCACAGCTATTTAATTTTCTTTCCCTTACTCTTCAGTCCCCGCAAACTAACTGCGCAGCATGCGAAGACACTAGATCGATATTTTATGGCCTTATTCAAAGAAACCCAGGGCCCGTGCCTCTGAAGAACCAGTCTTCGCACTCCACTTCCTCCATTGTCCCGAAGCAGCGCCCCTCCATCCAAACCGAGAGGCGAAACTTCATTGATATTATTCTTGATATTCTAATCTTTTCTTTTAATAATTTTCAGAATGAACGTAATAAAAGTAATGAATTAAACAACTATTTTTATTTTTAATCTGGACTTTTATTAGCTCTTGATAGTTAATATTATATTTTACTGTTAATTTGTTTTCATATCATCGAATCACTTCACTCTTTGGGGATTGTATCCCTATTCCCCCATTTGAGCTTCGTCCCCTGGATGCTTGCTCGTGAATTTCTTTCCCATACGCTCTTTGGGACTTCACCTCTTAGCTGAAGTATCTCCCTACAATGTCTTTGTTATATGATCAATCCAACGCTTTCTTATGGGACAAAGTCGGGATGATGTCCTGTTTTTCTCGTGCTATGTGGTGGGATAGAAATGAAATTGTGATTGTATACACATTTAGGAAATATTCATTATAGTTTTAGTGTACTAAACATACAGAAATTGCATTTTAGTATGATTGCTGTTTTATTATACTGATGACAATGAGTGAGATATGTTTCTGTTTTTGCGTCTCACATTTATTCACAAATTAATGTGTTATTATTTGATTTGTCCATTCCAAATGCTATCGTATGCACGCTATCGTAGTTTTCAGTTTTTCCATTCCTCAATGACGCTGGTATTGTTGAAATTAGTAAGCTCCGTTACCATTACTCGTCTCAGTCATAGATAGCTCTTTTAATATATAGCAAATTTATCAACATGCTTTTCCAAGACAAATTATTTTGCCTTTTAATTAATTCGTTTGGGTCTTACAGGTTGCTATGAGCGCTGTCCTATCATCATTACCGACGCCACCTATCTTAGTTACAATAGCACGTTCTGCAGAGGACGATTATTGTCCTCCAGAAGACGTTGACTTCATACAGGTAAGGATGTATGAAAAATTGGATTTAATACTTCTTGATTGCTGGATGCGCCACAAAAATCTTCGACCCGAAAATCAGGTTTGCATCCTATTTTTATCGGCACTCTAGGGCAGGAAAATCTCATACGTTGGATAAGGCCACATATTACTATATCGGAGCTTTGTTCCTTAACTGTACAGTCTTTAACTTCTATTTCACATTATAATATCCAAATTGTATTTATTAAAGCTCAAAACGGTCAAGACACAATAAATTTAACTTTTGAATTTATAATTAAATGTGGCTCACTTTTTTCCAGTCGTAAAACAGTACTAATTTAAAATGGTAAATTGTAAAAATTAGTAATTGTATATTGTATTACTTAGTTTATCATTACAGTTTTATCATTGTTGTTTCATGATTCTGCTGTTTCAACGCAGACATGTCCAGTTTGCAGTTGCATCTTTTTCAGACCATCATGAATTTATTCAAAATCTTCTTGTTTTATCTGAACGTAACAATTAATTTGTATTTGATAAAATAATTTTAATCTTATTCCTTTCTGTACGCAGAACAAATGTGCTCCTATCCTTTCTGACATTTCATGGGACTCAAATAATATTTATTAACACCGCTATCCTTTTGTTTCAGGAGACCTTAGCATTTTACTCACGCAGTGGCAGAGTGAATAATTGTCCCTATTTCTTTGCATTTCGTAATACACAAATTTTCCAATATATATATAAATGATACTAAGACGGTCCTAATCGAAAATGATAGCATGTTAGATAGTTTTCAACCTGAAATTCCCCAATTGTAATATACAGCACGGTTAAAGGAGTGATCTAGTCTTACTCCTGGTCGAGGTTTCCCGGCCTTGGGTGAAAAGAGTTCAGTTTACCTTATCCGAATACTAAATATTTAATTACTTGCAGTGTAGTTTCTCTGTTGTTGAATCAAAATTGTAGGACTGGGACATTGAAGTGAAAAGCTACACGTTTTTCTGACCCCGCCAGAAATTCTACACGGAGTGTCTTGGTGACGAGCGAGCACGCTAGGCTCTTAGCCACCAGAGGGGCAACGCAGTATATATTTACGCAGTACTTGAACTCAAAGCGACGCGACGCTGAGCCTGTCTTGCTCCCTAGAACTAGGATCTGACGCAACCCGCAATACATATATGTAAGGCTCTGTGTATACAGTTTGTGATACTGCCAGTTGATGAACTTTTTTTCTCTTCTAATTGGGGCTTTAGGGCTCACCAACGTGCAGGTCATTAGGAGAACAATTAATACCAGCTAAGAAATCATAAATTACTTATAATCCCCATTAAATCGTCGAGATGTGTTTTTAAGAATAAGTGTTTTTCATCGTTCTACGGAAAGAGAATTAACTGATCAATATACCAAAGTCTTCGTTTACGAACTCATCACTAGACCTCACAATGAGCGTTAGTTATGTAATTTGTTATAGAGGTTTCTTTTCGAAAGTTTGGGGGGACTGGCTTTGTTTGTTTATTCTTTTCTACGTCATCGAGGAATTTTGTTGTTCTGTGTTTCAGATAGAGCAATACTTTTTTTATTTTTACCGATGCAATGAGAAAAGTCACTGAACATATTTTCGTAATGAGCATGTTAAACTAAATGCATTTCTGTTCTGGATGTCATGGAAACACCACAAGACATTTTATGAGTAGTTGTAGGCAGCAAATATATTAGGTGTCGCGGTGACCGGAGTGGACTACGTGATTGCTTGTTAGGGAGAATAAATAATGTGGTGTACAGAAGAATGATCTGTGGGTAAATATGTGAGACCAAACTGGGTATAGATATCTTCTATTCATGTAACTTACATAGTCAATAGGCGCTCAGATGGGCAGCGGCTCCATTGTTGCTCAAGAAAACTGAATAGAAGAAATAGACATATAATGAGTCTATTAGCTCGAAGCAAACACAAACTCTAGTGGTTTGTCAGAGGTTCTGCGTGGTAGCGTGAAGAGTCGAGAGAGACCCGTTCATTTGACTGCTGTTGTATTTAAGCGTACGTAGAGTCGACCCAGCGTCGTTTAACGCAGCCGCAGTGACGTCAACCTGCTGTCTTAGCAACTTCGTGCTCATATTCCCAACGCGCGCGACGTAAGGATGGGGACGTATCAAATAAAAGTCTTAAATTTTTGCTCCTAAACTACCTTGTTTCCACAACTTTTCACTGTTTGTCAATTTTCATTGCACTTAAAGCAAGTTAAAGCATATTAACTTGTTCAAAGAAAATGTAATAGTTTTTAATAAAAATCATATTTTAAAGACAAATTTGTAAAAGTTGAACAATTTTGTAATACAAATGTTTATTGAAATAATTTGAATTCCCCAAATACTCATCAACATAGTCCTCCATAAAAAGCGCTTTTGGAAAGAGCACCCAGACGACTCCTGAATCATTAAATTAAATAAAAAGCATTTTCAAACTTTGCTTATATAGATAATGAAAGACTTGCGACCTTTTATTATATCATTACGGTCTTTCATCTTTATTTAATTAGATTATATAATGAACGTTAAATAAAGTATAATTTGTTTAAATAGTGCGCTTTACAATGAAATGATCGCGTACACCCCTGGGTAACAAAGCGGTTCCACTATAAATTTAAAGAGTATAAGCTTCATTATAGAGCCTGTCTTTTTCCATTTATTTTATTCTGTGGTACAGTGACCGCCTACTCTTTAACGGAGTCATTACAAGACTCATAATAACAAATTTCAATCAAAGTTACATACATTCCTAATAACACTTTAATGAAGCGTCGCTTTCTCATTTCTTCTCTTCCTTGTTCCAACTTCTAGATCTTGTTTAATTATATCTCTTAACATTCCGACTTGTGTTACAAAATCGTGAAATTCCATGTACTTTTCCTTTGTCTTTATCATTCCTGCTGCATCGTCCAATGCAAAATCCCCCATCGTGAAAGCCAAATAGTGAGCTCGCTCCTCCCCGTAAAGTATACAGTCCCACAACTGATGATCCCATGTGTCTTCGTCTTCTCTACACACACAAGTCTGCTGCTCCTTCATCCCTCGTTCCTGCAGATACACGTTGAAATTCCCACGTCCGGTAATATATTCTATTACATATGGGTTTAATATAAACCATTTCTTGTTGTTATGTGCAAAGTCCACTTGTGCAATGTATTTTGGCGTTAATCTTCCGTTATTATTTACTGTCCATCGCACCTGCCATGCATCCATTAGACTGCGAACTAACTTACGCCGTGATCCCTTTTCTTCTCGTCGTACTACTTCCCCATTTATAATAATCTGACCATGCATAGTTATAAGTCGGCGATATTTTATTTTCGTAATATGGAGGTATAATGGCATTACTCCGTGTATAGTTTCCAAGGCCTCTGTCGATATCGTTCTATATGCTCCCCCTATTTTGAGCAAACGCGTCCGTTGAACTCTTGTTTTAACTTTTGTTCCACATACCGATATGCAACCGTATGTCCCCAAGCCATGCTGCCATAGGTTAGTATCTGGCTTATTGCTCCTTTGTATAAGACCACCTTATCATGCTAATCTATATTATATTTTGTTAATCCGACTCATTAATCCACTATATATCCTCTTCGCCCTCGCTGCTACCATTTCTGTATGGTTTGTTAACAAAAGACGATCATCGAGTAGTAATCCTAGAAATTTGTTTTCTCACTACTCTTATGCTTTGTGCATACAATTTTAAACATGGATTTCTCCTATTGTCTTTACTGTGACCGAACCACATTGCCTTTGTTTTCGCTGTTGAGAGCCTGTTATTGTAAGAATAATGTTAACTCAATGGTGTTCCTACTTCCAGGACGCGCTTCTTTCTCTTCTGAGCGCTCAACTTGGTCCCGCCAAGGTAATAACCGAATACAGTCCACTGGAACCTGCCTCTGCATCTGAAGTTTTTGGTTTTAAAGACCTCAGTTCTGTGTGAAGGGTATTCGATGCTGACAATATCACTAGTGTGGAAATTATTGTGTACATTTGTAATTTTTTATTTCCTGCTTTTTTGTTTACAGGAGGTAATTAACATTCTTTCCTGAAACAAAATAATATTTGAAATATGTTTTTTCTGTTTGTATTCTTAATTTTTGAGTTTGATGATTAAATGTTAGATAATGTCTGGTCTATTGAGAAATAAAATTGTAATAGTGTTCGAAAATATTTCCTGCAACATACTTATTCATTAGTAGTAATCGAAGAATGTAAAATGTTAGGATGCTGGCGAATCAAGATTTAAATCTTGTTGTTTGTAAATCATTTTTTAAAGAAGAAATAAAGCTGGTCTAAAGACGTTTAAACAAAAACTTAAGAAACTTTTGTACGTCACAGATTATTCGCTTCATTTATTTTAACTGATATTATATTTATAATATGAAAATTTATTTATTTGCTTTTTGTTGGGCAGATAATAATTTTCCATATTTTCCTCCTCTCAACGCAAATACACGCAATATTTCAACACAAATACTAGCTAGTCCACTACCTTGGAATTGGTAATGTATAAACACACATCTTATATAGAAATCTCTTAGATTGCGGTGAACCTCACCGCTAGGTAACAGATTAAACATGTTACGTCGAATGAAAATGGGAGACGGGACCGGGGATCGAGCTCAAGGTCCCGGGTTCGATCCCCGGTCCCGTCTCCCATTTTCATTCGACGTAACATGTTTAACACATCTTATAACTTGAAACAAATAATTTTTTGACAATAATATATTTAAAAATGAAGTTGACAACACGTCAAAAACTGTAACTCATAAAATGAAATCATCAAAATCGTCAGGTTCCTTCTCCTGTAGACTGTGCCCTGGAAGAACGAGGCGTTCAACCGTGCTTCTTCCAATGGCCGACATTCAACTTCTACCTGCGTCGAGGTCTTCGATGCAGAGGTCGTTCAGACAACGTGTCTCCCAGTCGCACTACGTAATGAAACCTCAGCGGCGAATGCGTTTCGCTTGAGCAATTTAAACAAGAGCGCCCTTTTGTACTACACTGGTGGCAGAGGTTCTTCATCTTCTGTATTTGAAGCATGTCTGCAATCTATTCTGGAGCGGTCTTGTGTAAGCATGTCGCACTGTATTCCCTGACACCTTCACATTATGTGATTGTTCCTTTCGTGTTCAATGTGATTATGATTCATGTCATTTTTAAAATAAAAATAGTCGTAATATATTGGATAGTTGCAGCGGTTTTTTATAACCATTTTAATCGGGGGTAGTTTTCACAGTCACTATTTATCATCATATTTCGATGAAGTTATGAAGTGAAACAATCACTGTACTGTTAGTGTCGCATAGTACTTGGACCGTGATGATTTCAGACAAGAGGAAGAAAATTTTGTCCGTCACTAACAGTATATAGCGTTTCAACATAAAGATTTAAAGCAATGTACTCTAGGACAGTGAGGTTAATATGGAACAAAAATAGAAAAATCAACTGTTTCCTTTTTATGTTTGAGCACAATATATGCATAGTTAAGAAGTTGGGAGTGAGCAAACCGCTCTTCTTTTGCCTGAAAATATTAATAATTAGTAGAGGGAAATTGTCATTAAGTTATGATGTGATTGGTAAGTAGGAGTTTTTCATTTTTTCATTACATATATTAAGATGAAATCAAAACAATAACAAAATTGCAAAATCGGACTGGAACTTCGCGAGAAAATTGCATAAATGTGCATTTCTAGTGCATATCTACCCTAATTAGTTCTAGAAAAATTCTAGAAAAATAAAAAATGTGAAATACTAGTGAATAAATAAACTATGGAACTGATCCGGTATAAATAATTTAAAAATGAATCCTAACCTCAAAAAACCAAAATACATGAAATTTCGTTCTTCTTCACCAATAATAAACGCGACAAATAACGAAAAATCGGCGAATTTTCATGAAAATTGGAGAAACGTGTATGTTGGTGCTATAAACACGTGGTTAAAATTTCATAAAGAAATTTGGATTTTTACGGCCACAATCGGCATTTTCCGAGAAAAAAAAATCAAATTTCCGCCATTTTATGCAAAATCGTTGGGAAAATTGTTTTTTAATTTGTATGCTTATTATGTACTTTCTGGTGAGCATACCCGAGAATGTGTTATACTATCTGAAATGCCCATTTTAGGACTGAAAATTGTTCTCGTTTTTGCCATTTTTTACTATTTTTGCCATTAAATACATCTTATTGACCAAATTTTTAATTTAAAAAATTTAAGTAATATTTTATGAAAGGAATATGTTTTAACTATTACATTTTAACACTATTTTTACCATACTTTTTTGCACTATAACGAGGACATGCTCATATTAATAATGACAAATTATTAAGATCGTGTTGTGGATTAAACAATTTAATTTTGACATTGAGCATGTACCAGAAAAGTTGACTATTGTTCCGGACTATTTGACTCGAAACCTAAGCGTTAGTGAAAGGCCAGATAGTCTGAATGAATTCAGAATGTCTAGTATGGTGGTGAGGGTGAATGAACGGGAACAAAGCAGAGGGGTTGCAACGGCGGAGCCTGGCGCAGCCTGTGCCCTAAGTGCTTACGTAGGAACGACACGCCTTTAAGGTTTCTTCAGTTATCCGCTCTTAATGTTCATGTTGAAGAAATTCCTATGCTCAATGATGAAACAATAAAACCTTTAGAGACAGGACGAGGAGTTAAATAATATGATCGTGTTTAAGACAGGAAGATACTTGAAGGAGACGAAAGATATACACGCTGTGCGAAAGTAAAAAAGAAGTGCGCGTTTGAAAAAGGCATAATATATGCGCGAACGAAGCGTAATCCTACAGAATACAAGTTGTGGATTCCAAAGTATCTTCGGAAACCATTAATTCGGCATTTGCACGAACGATATGGGTATTTTGTGTCAGCTAAAGTTTTAAGAATTATACGAGAAATGGGTCATTGGAAAAACATGAATAAGGAAGTAAGACAAACAATTGCATTTGCGATTTATGTCAACGCTTGAAGTACCCAAGTAGATCATTCCAGGGAGACATGCAAAACATTACACCTAGAAATAAGAATGTAATAATAAGTGTATATTTGTACGTACCGATGCCAAGGGAAGGAGGGGAATAATTTATTTTGGTTATTGTTGATATTTTTTTAAATATGTAAAAATGTATCCTATAATTAAACCTACGACGGCGACATGTTTGCGATGTATGAGAGACTACGTCCAGATTTGTGGAGTGTCAGAATATGTGCTAAGTGACAATGGGAGTCAATTTAGGAGCGAAGGACGGGTAGAAGGAATCGAAGAGACGGGAATTCGAATTTTATTCTCCAGTACACGAAAACGTTTGAGGAGTCCCGTTTAGAAGAACATAAAGGAGGGAAAATATTTTGAAATACGATCATTTTGTTTTAACTGAGAACGTCAATATAATTATTATTCATAGCATGAGGGAGCGTATAAGAGTTAATTAGTAGGATTGATTGATTTTCCTTTGATTTTTTTAAATACCCGCGATCAACACCCGGAGGAGGTAGTTCCAGAGTAATTGTTTACTAAGAGTTTGAACATAGAAATCTCTTAGATTGCGGTGAACCTCACCGCCAGGTAACAGATTAATCATGTTACGTCGAATAAAAATGGGAGACGGGACCGGGATTCGAACCCGGGACCTTGAGCTCTACGCGCTCATGCGCCTACCATCTGCGCCATCCCGTTCGCATCTCGGGCCCGTCTACCATTCTCATTCAACTTGTGAAACCCAAAGANCCTCATATGAGGAGCGTAGTGTCTATGAGACCACCTCAGAGGTCTTTGGGTCTCGCAAGTTGAATATTAATGGTAGACTGTACCGAGAGGCGAACGGGATGGCGCAGTTGGTAGGCGCATGAGCGCGTAGAGCTCAAGGTCCCGGTTTCGAATCCCGGTTCCGTCTCCCATTTTCATTCGACGTAACATGATTATGAGTTTGAAGCACCAAATACGCATTGAATAAAGTCCTTCTGGAATGCAGTCACCGTGTCATTCAACTAGATAATCATTAAAAGAGGAAGATTAATTATGTTATGTTGAATGAAAATGGGAGATGGGACCGAGATTCGAACTCGGGACTTTGAGCTTAACGCGTTCATCCGCTTACCAACTGCGTCATCCCGTTCGCCTCCCGGTACAGTCTACCATTAATATTCAACTTGCGAGACCCAAAGACCTCTGAGGTGGTCTCATAGACACTACGCTCCTCATATGAGGCGACTCCCTTAAGAAGTACTTTACCGGAAAGCGAGTGAGATGGCGCAATTGGTAAGCGGATGAACGCGTTATGCTCAAGGTCCCGAGTTCGAATCTCGGTCCGTTTCAATATAATTAATTTGTTACCTGGTGGTGAGATTTACCGCAATTGAAGAGATTTCTGTGTGTTAGTGAACCAGAATTGGATGATAAAACCCACACAAAGTACTTCCTAAGGGAGTCGCCTCATATGAGGAGCGTAGTCTCTATGAAACCACCTCAGAGGTCTTTGGGTAATTTGGCGTTCAGAGAAGATATCTTGCTGTGTTAATACTGCGACTGATTTATTTCAATGTCTACTTATACCATCCGATCCTCTCATTACCAGTCTCCGAAGACCAAGAAAAACGCAGATCAAGAGAAGCTGAGATCTCATTGGTCAAGAAAAGCTCACATCTTTCGCCCGAAGCAAAAAGTTTACTTATGACTGCAAATTTCACAGAAGAAGATAATTGCGAATAAATGCAAGATGATATGAATACTACTTCACAATTAATTAAGTACTTCCTTCGAAGTTTTCTACGTTGAAATTAATAAACAACGCCGATTCTCGGTCTTTCATGAGTGATTTCAAATAAGTGATAATTTTCCTATTTTCTCCAATATTGAAGGACAACTTGGAAATGAACACTCCCAAGGTTCAAAATGGATTTGAATGCAAACATTGCTATTGTTAAGAAGTACGTGTGTAAAGATATAAGTGAAAGTTTACAGCGACAAGTTTTTGTCTCGCTTTGATGTCACTCTCTCCCACAGTTCAATGCCTTTCTCTCGGAAAGACTCTCGGAATATCAGAATCCAATTGAATTAAATAGTACAGGTCTACTAATCCTTCATAGCCGAATATTTTGAGGTTAGGTAAAATATGTTTGGTCGTTTTTCCTGTAATGTTAACCAAATCATTGAAAAGTCTATTTATCTTTTATGTTGTTATTTATCTTTGTTACCTTGCACGAAACGTTTATGAACACGTTATGACACGCTGCATCGACCTTATTTGTGGCAAATAATTATTTATATAGATAGTTTTATAAAATTAGACCTCATTTGACTCAGTATGTAAGTAGTATGATTTGCCATTACGATTATTTGGCAACTCTGCTTTTTCTCATTTCCGCATCCTCTGTACTCAGCTGGCGGCAGACGCGTGGTCATAACAGGCAAAGCCACTTGCATTTCACATGTTTGGTTTCATTGCATGCGATTTCAAACGCTTGAAAATATGAGTCGATTTTTGTGCGGGAAGAAGAAAAGGCAATTCGGAAAGAAGAAAAAAGTTGAATTTTCCGACACAAGAGAACAAGTTGGTAGAGGGAAGGTTTTAGGATGAAGAAAGAAAGAATTTTTTAACCCCTATAAAATATTATACTCAAATGTGTGATGTGTAATCAGCAGACAATGATTTCTCAGAAAAAGCAAATTGTTCATGAACATAACAAAGAAAAAACATATTTCGATTTAGAATTTTAAAATTTGTTAAAAATGGTAAATTGATAACACGGATATTTTTTAAATAAATATATTTTTAATTTATTATTACTGTAAGACCATTTTTGGAGTGTTTCTGAAATAAAAAGGAATTTCAAGTTATAATATTCCATAAAGTATTTCGCGAATAATGAATTTAATTGATTTTCTATAACCTATATTTATATGTGTAATATATGAGACGAATGGGGTCATCACACACAGTTTAGTTTGAAATTTAATTTTTCTAATACTAGCACATTGAGCGCTAGTATTAGCAATAAATAATTACTGGATTTGAAAAAATTAATATCTCTAATAACGTTAAAAAATTAAGATTATGACATTATTTTGAGTTCAAGAGAGTCTGTTGATGACTGGCTAATGTGACTCACCCCATGTTGATGAGCTAACATATGATGCTATATAGCTCTTCATTCCATTACAGACGAGAGTGACTGATGTGATATGTTTATATGTATATTCAACACATTTTTATCTCTTAAGTTTAAAAAATTATATATTATCTCCCGAATAAACATAAGTAAATTTTTATAATCTAACTTGTCATAAAAGTTAACCAAACCAACCGCACTCATAGTAATTATTGAGGTACACCGATGGCACGTTGCACAGCTCCATAGACTTAAATATACATTTAAATTTATATTTAGTTCTATGCAGTGCTCATTGCTCGCCATGGAACGTCGAGTTCGTTGAGTAGCGAGTGCTCTGTTGCCAAGACTCTCATGACGTCACAAACAATGGCAAATAGCTTTCGGAGTCAGAAAACCACGATCAAGCCACTGCAAGTATCTCTTCCGAAGATCCGGTGGCCTATATGAAAAATTATTTTAGACTTTCGACTACATTACAAAAATAGCAGCTATTTGAAATATTTGGAAAGTAATTTATTTTCGATATTATGTTGTTTTCTCTTAAGATAATGTATTTCATCCGCATATTAAAAAGCATATATCTCACATAAATGGCCGGTGAGGTGTGTTTTAAAAGCTAGAATTGATGTAAGCATGTATCATTGTATTCGTATACAAAAATTAATATGATTGTGATGTTTATTTCTCCGTAGGCAGAACGACCTTAATACATTAAATTTGTAATACAACTAGCAGAACTACCCGGCGTTGCCCGGAATTTGAAATGAAACTTAAAACAATCATTACTGCACATTCTGGTATTAAAACACATGTCAACAGGTCTGAAAAAGTTTAATTTTTGGCTTTAACCGGGGTTATTATACAAAATTCTAAACTCATTTCTAAATTACCATATTTCGTGATACTAAATTTTTACTTCATTCATTTCAAAAGTTAAATACCACGTTAAAATCTCACAAAAATACTCTGTTGTTACTTACAAGTATTGTATGCCTATATGTACTGTAATGTCTTCTTCTTCTTTTATCCAACGCCCGCCCTTGGCAGAGAGGCCATTAGGCGCCGTGCATCCCAGTAGAGCTTGGCTTTTCCATGCAAGTCGTCATTGGCAGACTCCAGAGCGCTGCATCTTGGCAGGTGGTCGGCCGAGCCCTCCTCCGAAGAACATAGAGGGCAGATCGGAGTGTCAGCTAATCCGATCCGGTGCAGGTGGCTCTGAAGGTAGTCGTGGCCAGTAACCATTCTGAATGTAGCTACTGCGACGGCACGGGGCAGGCTGTTGGGGATGGAGTTTGATGTTATCTGTTCCCATCTTTTGCCGGCAGCTGCAGTTTCCCATGCGGTCTTCACGTACTGGTTGATGTTTTTATTTATTCCGCTGCATGCAGCCTGAAAACTGGTTGGGAGGTCCTGTTGGGGGAGATTGCATCCCGCCTTTGCGAGTCGGTCGGCTCTCTCGTTTCCGTCTATGTCGCAGTGTCCAGGGACCCATTGCAAGCAGATCTCAGTGGTCGTTTGGAGCTTCCACAAGCGCTCTTGACATTTTTGTACAAGGTCCCCTTTTTGTAGAGATGTGGACTGTACTGTAATGTGGCCAGGCTGCTGAGCTAATTATGAGATTTGTATAAATTTAAATAAGTATGTCTTAAAAGTTGGGCGCCAAATTACCCTAAAATATTAGTGTTAGGAACGAATAACCAAACGCCGTAAAACATAAATAATATACAGGGGGTTGCGGTCGTCCTGCTTCGGACGTCCTTCTGGCAACGGCACTCGTCTCCGGAGACCCGAAACCCCTCCACTCTGACGGTTGCTTACAGGAACACACCTCCTCCGATCAGTTCGGACCCCTGTCTCCTCGTTACTTATTCCAATATTTGAGCGATCATTGACGATGTTTGTGATCTGCGTCTCAGTAACGTGGCATAATGCTTCCGACTTGTGTCTGAGAAGCGTAATGCAGTCCAAAGAACGATCTCAATAACGTGGCGTAATACGCCTGACTCGCGTCTGAGAAGCGTATTGTAGCAAAGAATGATAAAGAATGATCTCGCGTCTCCTCTGTCTCGCCTTTTTATTAACTCGCCCCTGGATTTTCGAAGCCCGAAGATCTCATAATTGCCATTTTCCCACAGGCATTCCTCCATCTGTTTTATTTTTTTCCGAAAATCAATTTTCCCGTCCTCATGTTTTCCAAGATGCATGTTACTCTTAGAATTTTATTTAATGTTTACTTTAGCTTGCCTCGTCAACTATGGTTCCGAACGTGCTTTGCCTCACGTATGCCTCAGACTAAATGGATATTAATTTTTACGAGGCACTGCTCGGTCTCGGCTGGAATTCCACATTCTCAGCTGCCCCTCGTGAGAATGTTTATTCCTACGTCTCATATGGTTCCCAGAAAATAACACCCTCTTTCATAGATCGACTGTCTTCTCCGTTTAGACCGAGTTGTAATGTCTTCTTCCATCTACTAAAATCTGATGGCTTCAGTTTCGTTTCCCAGCTGCGTTGCCTTGTGTTAATAATTGTTTAACTTTATTTGACTAACGATTATTATATAATTACAGTACTTAATTACGAATGACTTTAAAATCTAGGCAGAAAGAAAATACAATTATCACTGAAAGCATAAGAAACGAAGAGCATAGTTATGACTTCCGAAATCTTTAGTTTTCATTTCACTTTTAGATCACCTTTTTAAAAAAATGTTCTTCGAAGCCTTTATATAATTTGCGAATTCTACTATTCGGTCACTTAGATTAGACGTTCAGTGAATAGTGCACCTCACGCAACGCAACCGAGCTCTGGCGGACACATTAATAAGCTTCATAGTCAACAGTCATACGAATGAAGATTCACATCTACTGAGTAGTAGAGGCATGTAAGATGTAGGTCTCGACTGAGTAGGAGTCAATTGTCGTGGTTTTCCTGCCCTTGTCATTGATCAATATTAACCATGCTCTGCATTTTAGTTCCAATAATCCTTACGAAGAGTCATTTTAAATTTCAAATAATTTGAGCGATTACTTTTCCAAGCCACAGATATACCAAATAGTTCTCTTTCATTAGTAATACTAGCTAATTTTTTGAAAACTGAGAAATGAGATATTAGTATTCACAAGTAAATAACAACTTGCAAGAATTTTAAAGCACATTTTTTAAATTATATATATATATATATATATATATATATATATATATATATATATATATA
>NNCF01130036.1:3967-44486 GCA_002313205.1 Laupala kohalensis | reverse complement strand
AATGTTACTCACCAAAATTTCTGCCACTGGGCTTGGCTGGTCATCGACCTTATAACGCTTAAAAACACGTACCACACTTAACACCTAATTACGATTTAATGATTTTTGCCGAAGTGATGACCAAGTTCACAGAGAATCCTAGATTGGATGTTTAAGACCCCACTCCGCAACTTTTCTACCCTTCTTGGCTTCTTCACCGCACTATCATCTACTTGCTCCACTATAAAGAATTGTTTCCGGGTTGTACTTTGCTCCGCTAATCACCTTGCGTACCTCTTAATAACCTGTTCCTTGCAACATTTAATTGTAACTTCGTGGTCACTTGTTTATTTGCAAACAACATGCCTTCTGGCTGAAAACCTAGTGCACTCACGGTATTTGATACTTTGCAATAACGTTGCCTTGTCTCGGTTCACAATTGTACAAAAATGATTCTACTACGGATAATTCAACTCTGAATTTGATGCTCTTTACTCGCTGGAGTCAATTTATTGCCTGGTCGATATTCTTTCTTCTTACGAACTCGTTCTTAATTTCTGCTAATTCACTGCTTTTCACTGATCATTATTCAAAATTTTAATAATTTAATACTGTCACGTATGATTCACTAGCGACTGAATTTAGCGTTTCTTGCGATTAGAATTCACTCGAGTTCGCGGAATATTGTTCACCAGCATGTTCGCATGTCAGTTTCCGAAATCTCGGAATGTTAATTAAATTTGATGCACTCGTTGACCGAATTCTTCTTCATCCCGAACGTGATAACTTTTCACGATTCGCCTTTTTTGTCTCGAATGTTATGGAAGGTTGTCACTTGTTAAATAAAACAGGTTGAAATTTAGAATTCGTAAAAAAATAACATTTTGTAAAATGTTGACTGATAAATTTCAACTCGAAGCTGACCGAAAATTGATTGATCTAATGATGATAACGTACTGGCCTCGTCTGCCTTGGTAATGTTCTAAAATCTCTCTATTCTCTGTGTCCACTCTTATCGTAAAAGTTTGTCATAAGACTTACTCCTACTTAATATTTCTTCTCTCCAATGGTCAACTTTTGCTCCTCTCCCTACTACAATTTTGATTGAATATATCTGAAGGAACTTTGTCGAAATTTCGTTTCGCCAATACCCACATATCGCTCCGCCCCTCTGCTTTCTGATTCGTGGATCCTCTTTTGCGTTGTTCCTAGACTTTGGCTGCTGCCGAAGCAAGGCATTCCACCATTTTGTTTTTCTTTCGACAATAACCTTTTTCGTGGGCTTCTGCGCAGTTGTATTCGTGACTCCTCTCTCAGATCCTAATTTTTATGGTTTTACGACTATTGCGCGGCTTCTTTTGCCCTTGTACCAGCCCTTGCGAACCCTGTCGAGACTTATTTCAAGCTCCGCCGTACTCATTGAACTGAAATTATACGACCCTCTTTTAAAATCTGTCCCGTAGTAGCCTGCCGCTACCTAACCAATATTATCTTCTTCGAATTTTGCACTTCCCATCACGAACGATGTCCCCAGAGAGATTCTACGACTTTTCTTCTTCGTTCTTTCTTAAGACGCGTTTTATTATAACCCTCGATCTTTTTGAGCTCTTATGCCGCCGTTCTTCCAAACGAACGCCTTGCTAGTTTGAACTAGTCGTTTTGTTATTGCTCTGGGAAAATAATATTGCCAGATATCCGTTCCTTCCGCGGGCTGTCTTTTAGAATACATTTTGACATTTGAATTTACAAAGGTTCTTTTCCCTAATCGTTGCTGCGTATTCAAACATGTGTTCTCCACTTGGGTGGGAACTAGATGGTGTCTCTTTTTGGTTTTTAAGAATAGTATCTTTATTGTTCTTTTGTATCCTACAATTTGTAAAGAGCTTTTGTAGCTTTTTCGAAAAAATACTCTCTCTGCTGGCTTGCGTCTGAATGTCGTTTTAATTTCACCCTCTGATGTCAAGTGACTTGTGATGTCCTACGGTGCTATGTTGGTATCCATGATGCTACAACGTCGTGATGTACTCTACTTTTTCTCATCCCCAAAATAAAGAATTATTAAGAAAAACAGAAAAATAAAAAATTATTGATAGATGAGAATATGTCATGCTAGCAAAGAACATGTGTTGTCTGGTTGGTATTCATGATGCTACAACGTTGTGACGCACAGTACTCTTTCTAATATTTTATACCCCCCTTCCCAAAACTCACAAAACTACTGCTCACAGGGAAAACAGCGCAGTACATCGTCGACCCTTGGCTGCAGGTGGATCGTGTTGGAGAGCGGGTTGCATCTTGGATTGATCAAGATTGCGCAATACGTGTTGTGCAATATTGCGTCATCCTTGATTGCATCATTCTGGATTGCGTCACTCTATGAGGTAAGATTGCGGAATACTTGATCAACACTTACGTGTTAGAACCCCCACTTATTTTTGGCCTTAAACCGGCTTATTCTGGATTGATCAAGATTGCGTCATTGTATGATGCAATATTTTGCCATACTCGATTGCGTCATCCTAGAGTGTGTCATCTTATAATGCAAGATTGCGCAATCGTGTGATACAATCACACTTATAATGCATCATCTTGAACATGTTGCTTCTCCCATCCCAACCACCTTCTGTTCTTAAACCAGCACACCTGTATACAAGGCTTCGAACGAACACGCACGTGCACAACACCCGACATTTTATCACCTCCATGACCTTTCCCTCCACCCTTTTCCGAGCTAGAGCCGGCACAAGTGTTATTTTTAGGAGGTAACCATGCTAGAACTTACACACCTGTGTACAAGGTCACACCACCCCTATCGCCCGTTTTGACTTCGAACCGGCACACGTGTTATTGTTATGGAGAACCAGCACACCTGTGCACAAGGTCACACCACCTCCATCACCCTTTCCCTTCACACATTTTTGGCTTCAAACCGGCACACGTGTTTTTCTGAAGGGGGATACTGCGTTCAAACTGGCACTCCCGGACACGGCATCTGACACCCCATCACATCGACCTCTCTAGCTACCCCCATTTTGGATTTAAACTGGCACAAGTCTCCTACTCCTTTTATCACACAAAGAACCTCACATCACTCACTCCTAACAATAATATTCATCTGATAATCCATCCCTTTCATAGACCCTCTCTCACTTTAAATCGCCAACTCATTAAAACATTTCAACATTCATTCTACCTTCTCTCCACAAAAACTCAAATCAACTCTGTCATATACTAAGGATCCCACCCCATCTCCTCGGAAGTGAAGTGTATGCTTACACATGCGGTGAGTGTCCCTCCTTGTACGTGGGGCAGTCTTCAAAAATGCTCAAACAAAGAGTACAAGAACACATAAACGCATGGAAAAATAACACTATAGTCTCTTACTTCTCCAACTTCTTAACACAAAATAAACGCACATTCAGCATTCACAAGGATATTCATATATTAGAAATCGAAAATAGTTTTTGGCCCCGGCTCAAATTGGAAATTGATACATATCCATAATATTCTATATGATATCTTTCTATTAAATGAACAAATTCCTGACCTTCATTCCCCTCTCATGAAACTAGCCTTCAAATTCCTTTCTTCTCATCCCAACTCTCAAGTGCACCACACTCTACTCCAAACCGTTAAAACCCTGAATCCGTTTTAGAAATTCTTTCCGTCAGTTCGTGGTAAAACCCCGAACCCCTCTTACCCATCCCGTCAACAAACGTCTTCCTCTTACCATATAATGACCTCCGTTCGGTACCCTCTCTACACTTGCCAAAACGTTTTTCCTGCATACTCAGTTACGTTATTTGTTTTCTTTCATTCATTCTTCTTTATTTTATTTCATATTTTCAATTATTCAATATTTTTTAATGTATTTTATGTTTATATGTAAACCTTTATTCAAGGAATTAAATATCTTAACACTTCCCTGCATTTACATTTATGAAACGGACATGTTTGTTAAGACAATTACTGAAGTGCCACCCTTGCTTCATGCGAAACAGTCTTGTGCACGAACACAATACTCGAAATAGTAATAATATTCATCGTCCTAGAGTGTCAAAAAGGACCATATCATTCAAGAATCGTTCTAAAATATAAAAGATATTATGAAATTGAATCTCTTCAAATCCGCGGTAAAAATCTATCTCCTGCACCATTGCTTCTACACTGTAAAATAATTTATTGATTTTAATAAAAGTTAAATCCGTCTTGCACTTTTATCATGCCATTGCTGTAGTACTTTTAAAATAACTTATACCAATATCAAAAACTAGTTTCTTGCATGATTTTTGTGTCTTATGATATTATTAGTTTAGTTTTGTGTGCATTCAACTTTGGCACGGTTGTGTTCATTAATTCTGTAGCCCCATCCTGGCCCGGGTTCTGCTCCGGTTTTTTTCGGGTAGAGGCGTATTTCGTATACAGGTTCTCTAGGCTTTGTTTGGGGGCATGTCTATTGTAATAATAAATCGTGAATTTAGTGTTATTTCAATTCTTAAACACTATATTCAGAATAATCTATAGTTCGATAATAATTTGTACATGTACATTTTTGCGTTAAATTACAAACATATTGACTTTCTATTAGTATTATAACTCGCAGCTAACTTTTTATCTTATCTAGGAATTTTTGCTGAAAGTTTTGAATCCGCCTCTGCCTTAGAGCCCTTGATCGGAATTGACAGGATGGTCCTTTGCTTGCTTGCGGAGAGTAAATTAGTTTGTTGTCCTCCACGTGGTCATACGGAGTTTGTACTGTTTTTTGACAATACATTTATTATTATTAAATATTCCTGAGTATGTATTGACGATGGCTGCTATGCAGCCGAAAAAATGAGCAATAAACCAACGACATTTAATTTATCATTATATGATCATGTTGCGAGCACCCCACAAATAACAAGTAATAGAAAAGATATTGGGATATCTAGCTCAGTACTACAAAGAAACACGTCTCACGGTCCACACCAGAAAGTAAAGCGCATGTGCGAAAGAAATAACATACACTCTATGTATTAAGTCAACCAATGTGCATTCGAAAGAACCTCAGAAACGATGAAACAAATAACATAGCCCGCGCAGTGTACTTAGCCCACGAATACGGAAATATTGAACAGCATGAGAGAGGAAAATGCAAAACCACATGTTCAGAAAAATGAAAGAAAGTGTTACCGATCCCTAAATGCAAAAATGGAAAACAGTAACATGATATCCCTAAGCTCAGAAGAAATTGAAACTTGCTGGTCTAGTATATGGTCACAGTACAAATATTACAATAAGGATGCGGAGTGGATCAAACAGGAGGGGGACAAATATCACCTATCCTCTCCAAGACCATTTACTGCTATAACTATTGATAGTATGAATTAATTTCTCACTGCCACTTAGAACTGGACATCCCCGGACCTGTTCCAATACAAAATTTCTGGTTCAAGAGATTCACAATTTTTCATGCTCCACTTGCTCACTGAGTGCATTTATCATCCGGAGATCATACCACCATTCTTCACAAAACGCAGTACCTTCCCTATACCTAACGACCCAATGTCAGATCCATCTACATTTTGACCAATAACCTGCCTTCTAACAGTTCACAAATTATCGACTGCTTGTATTTACAAACTCATTTATGGACATCTCTTGGAACATGATATAATAGAACAAGAAGTTTGTGTCAAAAGATCAAGGGGCTACAAAGGGCAACTAACTATAGATGCAGTAGAATTACAAAATAACAGAAAAAACTTAAGTAACCTCACGCAGCTTACACGTCTTAGATTATACAAGATTAATCCTGATTTTATAAATTTCTTCAAATATACATCCCAATTATGGTATACCAGCGTAAAACTAACAACAGATAATGCAGTCATAGAGACATCCAATTTCCATTAAGAGGGGATTTTTTTCTAGGTGATTGCTTCAGCGCCCTACAGTTTTGCATGGCTATTAACCCACTGAGCAACTTTCTGAATAGCACTGCCCTCAGATTCCCAATCTGAATAGAGAAAACCGAGAAATACAGACTATCACCTTTTATACATGGATGACTTAAATATCTATGTCACATCAGCTAACCACTTTGAACAGTTTTCACACAGAACGGAAGCACAACAGAACAGTTCTCAACTGACAGATATTGAATTTGGGTTTGAAAAATGTAAAAAATTGCACATCGAAAGGGGTAAATTCAAAATGAGTACCCATTCCATAACACCCATACAGAACATGAATGAAGAAGATCTCTTCATTTACTCAGAAATGCTTCAATCTTTAGGCACTGCTCGACGACAGATGAAACAAATTAATGATGTGAATTTAAAAATAGGCTCCATCTCCTTCTAAAATTCCACTTAAATAGCTGAAATATAATTAAATCTATTAATTCTTATGCTAAGGACTCTAATGACCCTGCTGTTGACGAGCTCTAAACTCCACAAAAAAAATTCTTATGCTATTCCTATCCATACTTGTAGTTTTGGCATCATCCATATTGCCCAGAACCGGTGCTGGAGAATGAAAAAGTGAAATTGTACTATGAACGCACTATTCTAACATGCAACACCGTGGAACACGATAGACCAGAAATAATCATAGATAAAACTAAAAACACAGCCGTCACTGTCGATGTCCCACTTGTCCGAAATATGCAGAAAATCTACACTGAGGAACAAAAAAAAATATGCCGACCTGGCATATAGCATTAAGAGTTAGTGGAAGGTAAACAAAGTGCATATTCTGACCTTAGTCGGTTCCAACATAGGGCTCATACACAAGAAACTACGTAAAAACCTCGCAGTCCTATGGATCAGGAAGGGAACTGCATACCTTATCGAGAAGTCAGTCGTGCTTATCACCTGTCACAGTGTCAGGAACGTCCTCATCATTGACCTTTGAATAAATTTACTCACTATATTTAAGAACTGATCCCGCAATTGATGAAGAACCGGAATGGAACGTGATAAAAATACAGAAAACCAATAATAATAACGATATTGAACTACACAGAACATTACAATGATGTATGACGAGTCATAATACTAACAACAGTTGCAATAGCAATATATTTTACTCATAAAAATAACAATGTATTTATATTAAATACATTTAACAATATCAATTTAAATTAGTCGAAGTAGAAGTTAACATAAAGATTATTATTTTCTTATATTACAGAATATCAATAATTATTTAGGCTTGTGTTATTAAATATATATGATAGGATTCTTTATTATTTTACTTATTACATAAATACTTAACTTATTACATACTTTACTTATTAAATAAATATTTTACTTATTACATAATTAAATAAATGGGAGTTAGCGTGGCTTAGTGGGTAGAGCGTTGAGTTGCTAGCTGGATGGTCGGGGTTCGATCCCCGGTGAGATTATTCATTATACCTCAACATCCAGAATGACTCCCAGATCTACTGAGCCTGCTGTAAAATCTCATCCTGGTCAAACCTTCTAGTGCCGAGGTCAAGTAATTGCGGAGCTCTACCCTCGGGGCCTGTTGAGGGGTAGCTTAACTTTGGGAAAGTCTATATCTATACTAAAGCAGTGTAACTGTATGTCATCGTGGGTCACCTTTATTCTGCACCTGCAACAGATTGTACGTCATATTGTCATTGAGGAATTCTTGTATACTAGAGTAGAGTTTCTTTTGTAAGAATTGTTTGAGTTTTCTTTTGAATTGGCTGGTCTAGTATCCTTAGTCCAACTTAATTTGAGCAGAAGCGTAAACTGCACTTCCTTTGATCTACTCAGGTTACTCTGATTAAACATGAATTGCGTACAGTATACGAGGTGGGACTAATGTGGACGGTGTGACTCTAGTTTTTATTCTCTTCACATAAACACAATAAGGAAGAAAACACAATAAGAATCCTTGTCTCCAGACTGGACAAATGTTACCATGAATGTAAGAAGCATGACGCGAAATGGACGCCAAAAGGGAATGGAGAACACCATATAATAAGACTCTTACTGCTCGCTACCCCCCATTTCAAGGCCTTCGGTCTATGAGATTATTTCTTTACATAACAGTCCTTCTGGTAATGAACTTAGCTTATTGGCAGGTAACATATTTCTTATTTGGAGGTCATTGCATTCACGTATTTAATTACGAGTTATGCGTAGTTCACATTTACTTCGTTGTATTAAAGTAATAAAATACACAATATTGCGGGGCTATTACAAAACAATACTTATTCCTCAAACAAAACTTAGCTTTTCTGGAACTGGATTATTTTTCAAAATCAATTATTTTGTCAAGAGTACATCTTTCTTAATATAGTCCCTTTCTTAATAATCAGCAGAGTGTATAGTATTTAAAAAATCGACTTTGTAAAACAATTTCTTGTTCCGAAAAATTTCCAAAATTTCGGATTGTATATTCGAATCGGGCGCCAGACTTTGATGCGCGAGTGAGGAACCAATAAACACTGGATTTCACCCGCTGTACTGAGAAATCGCGTAGCGCTGTTCAGGCCACAGACTATAAACGACGAATGTGACGAACTTATGAAACTTATGTGACGAACAAAGAACACTCGCAGCCAATAGAAGGGTGAACACGATCTTGCAGCCATCTATTGAGCGCTGGACAAACTGGGTGACTGGTAGCGCAATCTGGCAAGTCTACTATGCTAACTACTTGAAGCTTCAAACCTTATGCATTTAGCGGGTATCTAGTTTCCTGGCCCTGGTTCAGGCACTGTTCCCAGTTCCCAATCTTGCTGTTGCTGTCTCTGTTTATGGCCGCGTACGACCGCGTTATAAACACACATAACCTGCAAGGACTGGAATGTAAATAATGTGTTACCGATTAATGTGATTTACACTTTACTGGAGGAGCAACTGAGTTTATTTGTTGCACATATTTGCATTGCATTTTCGTGTTTAAGTGCATTTGCTGAAACTATTGTAAGTATTACCACTTGCATTCACATGGTAATTATGGTGTTTAAAATACATATTGTATACAAATATTATTTTGTAACTTCAATCTGATAGTATGTGTAGCTTATATGTAACAAAAATACATGTAGCTAGTGACATAAATTTTAACTTGTCACAATTAGAGTCACAGTTTAAAATCGATAAATTTACCTTTAAAAATCACATTAAAAGTTTTAAGAACATGGTGGAAATTGTGCGAATTCCCAAATTTTGAAGTAATTACCAAAAAACACTGAAAAATCTAAAATTTTATATTTTTCATATTAATCAAGAGTACAACTGATTACAGAATATAATTTATAATTAATTTTGAGACATGAAGGTTCAAATTATAGTTAATTTCTCATGGAAAGACTTTAGTTTCATTCAGTTAATGCATTTTCATAGTTATCAACAAACCTGATTAAACATTAACATCTCACACTCTCCTTTCTGAGAGTTTCCTAGTACTTACTGGAGAGTAATTTTTTGCTGCTACATGTGGTTTTTATAATGAACCCTTGCAACCTGTTAGTCTTTAAGAAAAAGAAAGAAGAGAATGATATAATGTGGAATATCTTATATTTCCAGAAAACACTATGAAAATGCTGATGGTTTGAAACAGCAGTAACTGTTACCTAGATGTGTTGTGTTTCCTTCCCTTTCTTCCTAATCTAACATTTATAGGCAAGAACTGAGTGACAGCTGATACAAAAGAGGTTATGAGAAATTGTGTATTGTAAACATAGCTGTTATGAGAAATTATGTACTCTAACGTGGACATGTCTGTCAGTTCTCTTTTTATTAAGGACTCTTCTAGTTGTTGTCTATGCTTCTTTTGTTGTTGTCTGAGGTAATGTAGGAAGTATTTCAAAGAATCAAGTACTCTTCCTTTTTTTAAATCATTTTCTAAGGGGGAAATCTTGATGTTCACATGTTTGTTTGTTTTTCTACCAACCTTCTGACCATTAGACTCCCAACTTAAGAAATATTTTTGCCTAACATTAATACAAATGTATATTTTACAGAAAATTTCTCCCCTTATATTGTTCCACATACACTAAAAAGACAACTACATTTAGCTGTAAAACCGAAATTTGGTACTCTAATGTTTCTAACGTGTGCTTCTGAATTTAAAATTTTAATTTTTCAATATTAACGAAGAACTGACTGAAAGAAAAAAATTCATGTGCTTTAATGTAATAAAGCAGTACAATAAAGCTCATACAAATCTGAAGATGATGGTACAATTTGTAGCTCTTTAAGAACATTCATTTTAAAGATAGATTTTTTTTGTGTGTGAGGGGCTTTATAGCTCATTGACATCTAGGTCATTAGAGTCCTTTTAAAGATAGATCCATTTGAATATTTCAATACTAAATTTTTTTGTTTTTGTTTTAACCAACGAAAATTGTACAGAAAATGAAATAATTCTGAGACACAAATGTCGAACCATTGGTTGATTTCATCCAATTTTAGCAAGTTAAATTAATTTAAGTGATCTGTTTCAGGTACAGAATGGGAACAACTTTTCTTCAGCAACTGCAAAAGTTAGCAGTTCCTCAAACAGATTTAATTGTTGAAGAGAAGAGGAGAGTTTCGTTATTATTTGATCCCAAGGAAGCTGCAACCTTTGATCGAGACACATTCTATGAATTGGGTTGGAAAGAGATTATTTGAATGTGTAATGGTGTAGTAAATGTTCATTATGTATGATATTAATTTATTTATATTTACAGGTATTCACGGTCTTGAGGAACTTAAAAAATTTAACCCAAAATTTGCAGAATTTGAGAAAACTCTTTTTGATGTTACCTCAAAAAATTTGCAGCGTGCAGTTCAGTCTGGAGATGTTAATGAAAAATTGGATAAGGAAATTTTAAAGTTTATGTGTCATCTGTCACCATATTTCTTGTTAAATTCTGCTCATAAGACTTTGGAGTGGCTTATTCAAAGGTATGATTTTTATTGAGTTAAATGCTGTTCCATAATCTAATTTACAACTGCTCATAAAATATTTTTCACTCAAAAGGATAAAAATATATTATGCTAGAGGATTTAGAATATAATATGAATGAATTGACATTCCTAACAGTCAGAAGTAGAAGTATAGTTACTATTTATTATTTAAAATGTGGAAGAATCAAGAGTATAGATTACATGTGAAAAGAGAAGAGAATTAACTTAAAGCAATATGGTCTAGTGAATTCAAAGCTGTTGGCATATCTTTGTTGAGGTAAATTGTTTGAAATTTGGCTGTCGTAAGGGTGATTAATTTGTTTTGCTAGTGTGTCATACTTTATTCCTTTAGTGAAAGGAAGCAAAATACAGTTACGTATATGTAACATTGAAAAAACTGGTAATTAAAAACTGACAATTTTATTATTTTGTTGCAGTACTTGATGTTTACTAGACTTTTTAAAGTAATAAATAGATTTATTTTACTATATGTGATAATCTAAGTTCTTTTTTGTACTGCACAATGCTTTGGCCCTAGATGGGATATTGTGTATTGTCAAAAACAGTCATAAGATATATTTTATGTGTATTTCTAGAGCATATAACAAACATATACAGAAAATTGGAAATAGGTTGCTTTTAAAGATCTGAAAATAATTTTCCTATACTGTGTGTTGAAATTCTTGTATAGGTAGGATTCAATACAAATATTTCATTTGAATTTCTTGCTAGTTTGTATACTTTATTAAAAGTAAAGTGGCATTTCATTATCAAAATCGATGTGAGATTGTTTTTAATTGTTACGCAATTCTAATATTGGATTCATTATTTAGGTTTCAGATACATAGATACAATGTTGATGATCTTCTTCTGTTAATTCTACCATATCACTCAACCAACATGTTTGTACGAGTTGTTCAGCTCCTAAAAATTAAAGAACCTAATCATCGTTGGCATTGGCTTCGTCCGTTACAAAATGCTGGAGTGCCTCTTGCTAAGAAGACTTTACTGAATCATTGTGCTTCAAATAACTGGTTTCTATCTTTTGTATGTCAGATGCCAGTTTTGCATTTAAGAATCTGTGGTAGTGATAGTAAAGTTCTTCATACTCTATGCACATTTTGCTGCACTACAATTGTTGGTATGATAATGCATACCAAGGAGATTTCTGAAGTCCAAGTGACACATATTTTGAAGTTATTAATCAAAAACCTTTTATCTCCTTTCATTGAGTTTTCATGTATGTGTCTTATAATAGCAGCAAATTTAGTTAGATCAGTTAAATTGAATTCTGAAATTTCGAGTGTTCTTGTTAACAAATTGTCTGAGGTATGAGATATTTTATATTCAATGCTTTAAATGCAGTATCTAGTGAACTATAATAAGGACATTTAATTTCAAATCATCCTTTTTCTTTCCAGTATCTCCACTTCTCTTTGTATACAGAAAGTTGTGCTGTCCTGGCATTAATATATCAAAACCAGCAAGAGACAATGATAGAAGTCCCTCTAAAGGCTGTGATCAAGTTTTCTCAATCAAGTCTATTTCTTCCCTCTTTGCAGAAAATGATGGATGGAGGTGGCCGCATAACTTTTCTTCTTACAGCTCTAGTCAAAACGTCAACTGAAAAAATCTTACTTTATAAACAGACTGAGATACTGGAAAAATTCATGGAATCATTAGTTTCTTCTATTAGATTTGACGATTACACTGCAGAAAAGATTATTTTGTAAGTATTATAATTTTGTGAGTAAGTAAATTTGAAAACTATTATATTACTTTAATAACATTGTGTTTTCCATTTACTGCTCTGTGTGTGCACTGGTGCACTCAAAATGCAAAAACTGTGTTCCATTGGAGAGAAAAGTTGCACCGGTGTGATGATATGGTTGTTACTTTTGTCAAACAGTGTGCACTTACAGAGAGCAATGAGCACATTGATTGCAATCCCCCTTGCTTTGGAAGCCTCCTTCACTTCAGTGACAGCATTAACGTTGTTGAAGCCTTAAATTATTTATTTTGGGTGGAGGGGGTCTTTAGGGCTCACCAACATTTAGGTCATTAGAGCCCTGAGGTCAATGCACACAGGTGTGATGTGTGCTGTGAAATTTATTTTGTTATTGTCTGGAACTGAAAGCTCTTACCATGTTTAGCCGAATATAGTCACCCCCCTTTCCTTCCAGAAATAACTCTCAAAAGCCCATGGGGGAGTTAAGAGTTTAGGATGCAAAAACTGCTGGTTCAAAGTTTTGTGGGTGAAAATGAGTTATTGAACACAAGCCATATATGTAACATAATGTAAAATTAATAAAAGTAACTTTTATGCAGAGAAAACTGTTGAAATAATGAGAAATGGTGAACGATATCATGATGAACGATTATTGATCAATGATGGCGAGTTTTGACAGGAGGGCGACACGTGGTGTAGTGCCTAACGCGCTCGCCTTCTACCTCTGGGGATGCCGGTTCAAACCTGGTCCGATCCAAGTAGAATCTGAGGTGGTGGACGGAGTAGTGTTCGCGGCAGGTTTTCTCGGAGTTCTCCTGTTTCCCCTGCCTATCATTCCACCACAGCATTCACTCATCGTCATCTCATTGCCATAATCATTCATTAATCACCCGGCCCGGGGAGGTGCAACGGGAAGGGCATCCGGCACCCTAGTATTCCCCAGCCAAATCAGTACCCCCACTATCATCTACCATATCCATCTAGCGTACCCTGCACTTTGCGGGACAAACGCTCAGGAAGAAGAAGAAGATGGCGAGTTTTGACGCTCCTTTTAAATGGAAACCAAACTAGTCCATGTTGTTTAGGAATGATAGATTGTTGTTCTGACAGTGACACACAATTCTATCAAGAAACAGCCATCTTCTTTGACACAACAAAACTTTGAAGATGCTAACTTCAAATTGTGAGTTCTAAATTATGCTCAGACCCATGGAAATAAAGCAGCAGCATGAGAATTTGAAGTAGAACCAAGGTCCATATATTTATCATGGGTCTTAATATTTTATTCTAGTAAACTATTTCACTAATCCAAAGAGAAAGTGGTTGTCTATTATGAAGGTAATATGTTTTTCTTTCTATATACCATTTTCATCATTTTCAGACTATTTTTTGGTTTAACATAGTTTTAAACACAATGTTTCAACTGTGGACCCAGTCCTCATCAGGTGAATAACAAGTTTTACATTACTACAACATTTGAAAATCATTTAGAAAAGTAAGAGAAGACGTATGTCTGAGAACTTATCAGTATCTGACTGTAAATTAATACTCTCATTGTTGAATTTTACTTACGGTATTTCCAATATTGCTTACTTTTTGTAGTTTCTTTCTTTGTCTTTGATTCTAACTGTCCCTTTTGAAGTCATGTCTATTGTTTATTCGGTGTTCTATAATGTAGTAAAAATGCAAATTTCAGTTATTATTTGTCCTTGTATGGAGTCTCATGTTTGTTTTAGGATTGTAATGATTATTTTGATATGTGAAATATATGTTGTTGTTTTTTGTAATATAAAACTTGTTATTCGCCTGATGAGGACTGTATCCACAGTCGAAATATTGTGTTTGAAACTGTATTAAACCAAAAATAATCTGAAAATGAAACTTTTTTTATGGAATAATTGATCAGACAAACTATTCTCTTCTTACTGTTTTTGTTTATAAAATCAATTGGTAGTAATTGTATAAAAGTAAAAAACAAAATTCACATAATTTTATCATCATTACCATCCATCTTTACAAGTTACATTAGAAAAAGATTTAAATGGGAAAAATTTTTTTTTAGATAGAACAGTACAACGTGAAAATTCAAAACTAATATTCAGTTTATAAATCAACTTATTGTGGGTATATTTTAAATTTAAAGTTGAATTGTATCAAATTACTGTACAACCAATTTAATAAACAAAAACATTAAAGAATATATTCTTTTCATAATAGATTACAGTAGAACACCTCTTAAGTGGCCTCGGATTAACTGGTCTTTGTATTAAGTCTAGCCTGTGGAAGAGTTTTTTTTCTTTCACTTTCAGCATATAACAGTTGGCAGATAGTGGCTCTAATACTGATTGTCTGAGGGGTCATACCTGGAAAGTAAAACAAGATAATGCGACATTAGGAGTGCAAGTGCTATGTGTTTGTGTTGTGGCGGGCATGATGGGGAAGGGGAGTGGTGGGCAGAACAGGATACTGCATTAAGTTTTTGTTAGTTAGTAATGTTTAATTTTTGTATTGCTTTACGTATGTATGTTTGTAGGTACTGTACAATAAAACAATTTACAATGACATTTTATTTGCTTGTTTATTCATGGTAACCTGAAGGAAAATCGATTTTTCACGGGAAACTGAAATTAACCGTCCAAGCGAGTTGGTCCCGTCGGTTGACCAGGGTGTCAGTCTCGACCAGATCTGTTAAGATGGGTTAAGAAGATCTGTGATTCATCTCGTCAGTTTTGTGGTTCATACCTATGATAAATAGGTTATTTTTGCATTATACATACTTATGAAAAGGTAATTTATCTAGACATGTGTAATTATTAATAGTGTATGTCTAGATAAATATTTTGTATTTGTTGCAATTGTTCCTCATCATTGCTGTTATAATGACAATTTTATTTAAAAAACAAGGACATAAAACACCCTGCACAAAATCTTGTACCGAGTATCAAACCAACACTGAGCCAAGCCACATGTATTTATTTTACTATCAATCATGGCCTCTAAGTTGTCCATGCAGAATCGTATGGGAAAGATGTCCTAGTTATGTCCTTTACTTCCACAGTGACATGCAATAATGTATTTGTTCTGATTTAGTGTGCACCCACAGGAGTAAACGGAAAACATTATTAGTGTGAAACATGATATACTGAGTGGTTATCTGCCGGAAATGCAGGTTGAAGGAAACCAGAAGACTTTTAAGTTTGGAGTTATTTGAAGTGTCTCTTGTTTTATTTGTAGCGTTATAGTGCAGACTTATATTACTCAAAGAAATGCTGAATCTACTGAATTTATGGATGTGGATGAGGACATTGAAGATATAGATCAATCTGTTGTTGAATGGTATTCAAATTTTGTTAAAAATCTGGAACGCCAATATCCCTCTGCGTTTGATGCTATTGTTACAAGAGCTTTGGAAATGACTCGGAAAGAAACTCAGCGCAAAAATCTTCTTGAACTATTAGGGTTTGTCCCAAAAATGAATTTTCGGATGTCAAGAACAGATATGTTAGAAAAACTTCACCATCCTAATATATCTATGAGAGTTGAAGGAGTTGAATATTTAATTGGTGAACTTGACAAGTTGAAGGTATGTTGATGTTGCTCTTTTCCCCTATGTATTTTTGTTAATGGATGTTGCATTATTTCAATTTATTTTTAACAAGAGTCCTTAAGGATGTTAATTATTGGAGAAGCTTTAAATTATACTCTTAAATTCAACTTTAATTTTAGTTCCATTTGCTTTTTATTTAAGTTGATTCAAGATTTAAGTTGCATCAAGATGAAATTTATTGTTGAGATTTCTGATTACACGTACACACATGCTATCAAGAGATGATGTACCTGTATTTTTTTTCTTTTCAGGAAGAGGACAAAGATTTTGTTCAGGATATTATGAAAACTCGTTTACAAGAAGATAACATTGAAGTTGTCCAGTCTGTTTTGAAGTGTCCAGTCTCGTCTCTTGCCTCCTTGGTGGGAGAAGAGTTCTTTGTGATGCAAATTATCAAAATATCTTCAACATGTTGGTACAATGATAAAATTCCATCCACCTTCAGGGAAAAAGTGATGTCTTACCTATGCTCAGATGTGTCATTCAGAACTAAACCAACTGCTGTGTGGATGGCTGTGCTCCCATATCTTCTGCCAAAAAGTAGTACTGCAGTTGAGGTTGCTAAAATTGCTCTTCAATCTGAATTTTGTTCCAAGCATAAATTTATGTTAGCTGTGAAGAAAGGTATAAAATTTAAAGAATTAATATGCATGATGCTTTGTATGTTATGACTGGATTTGTAAATGTTGACATGTAATTTGCTTGCTTAAGTTTTTGTTTCTTTGGTTTTTAGGAATTTCAAATTTGAGTTTGCCTAACGATCCCAATTTATTTTGTTCTGTGGTCATGAATGTTTTGACTGATGGCCATTTTCTACCTTCTGTCTCTGAATTAATTAATTTAAAAAACGAGATTCCCATTTTCAATACTGATGTAGTCTATAAATTTATTTTTTCAATTCTCTTGACCACTGCTTCTCGTAATGAAGGTGTGGAAGTAAAATGGGAAGTCATGGATGAAATAATGAAGTATTATACTTCACCTGAGGTAAATTGATTTTATGTTATGACTTGAAAATATTACCAAATTTTTCTGAATATAGTCCCCCACTTATTTTTTTACTGAAAAAATCACCCAAAAAATGCTTGGGGGACTATAATTGGACTTAAGACAGGAAAGCTGCTCACTCAAAGTACTGTAACACAAAGAACATAGATCAATGATCAATGATGGTGGGATTTGATGCTCATTCAAAGTGGAAATTGAATTGATCCATGTCGTTTATCAATGACCTATTGCCGTCATCATTCTTACCATGACACTCGATTCTTGCAAGAATCTTCTTTGACACAGCGAAAATTGGGCGATTGAAGAATCTTTGACACTAACTTCAAATTTAGAACCCACTTTTGTGCGAGTTCTTAATTATGCTCAGATGCATGGAAATAAAAGCAGCAACACAAGAATTTGAGGTAAAACCAAATTCTGTGAGGATTTGACAATGTCAGGAGAAGAAGTTAAACTGTCCCTGTTAACTTTTCATTTTAAAATCCTTATGATTATATTTATCAGAATGTATAATTTTGAATGAGCATTTCCGTTCTGCAAGACTTTAATTTTACTCAATTTCATATTTTTAATCACTTGTGCTTCCCAAAAGATGGGAGGGTCTATTTTCAGACAAATATGATACATGTATACATTTTACTTGGCTAGTAATAGTGGTATTTATATTTGAAATTTGCCCTTTATCTATGAAATTCATTTTCAGGTTACTTTTAAAATTAAAAATAATTCTTTATTGGAGTTGGGAACAATGAAGAAATGTATTAAAGCTGTCCATGACAAAAACCTCCCCATACATGGTTTGCTACATTTTCTGTTAACTCTAACAAGTACAGTACATCTTCCAGAAACCATTTCAGGGAAACACTGGTGGCATATGTCTTTTGAAAACCAAAATATTAGGAAAAGTAGCATACTTTTCTTTATTAGGATATTTGAAGTTTTGGTTGTGGGTTGCATGGGAGTAGAAAGTACTGGGCAAGTTACAGCAATGTATGTTAGAAGCTTGAAAAACTTGTTTGAGGTATGTCAGTGTATTTATATGAGTATGCCTTAATTATTAATTGCCATTATTTTGTTAATTGGAATGTTGTTTCATTTCAGAATACTTTTCCTGACTTACATGACCAGTTAGGGTTTCTCTCCAATTTGTGGGTTGTTAATGCACTTGGAGAAAGTCTTAGAGAAATTGTGAGTTATGAGTTACAACTGAGAGCACTTCTTTTGGGGAGATCTCTTCTATTGAAAAGTTATCAGACAATTGGGGATGAGAGGAATGAAGGGGAAACTATTGTACCTTCCCTTCTTATATCTCTTTCATGCCCTTTGTCTCCTATTCGTGTTGCTGCCCTGGAACTTTTAACAGTCTTGAAGGGTTGTATGGGTACTAAGGAATTAGATGGGTATCGTCTGCTTGTGTCCAGATTATTGGATTATAAAGAGGAACTAAAAATTGATTCTGAGTAAGTAAATTTTGGAAAATTGATTTAACTATTGTATTAATTGTCACAAAATATAATTGTATCAGTGTATTTTTATCATAGGATTTGTTAGTGTTGTGTTGTTGAATCAAGCTTGATTAAAGATGAAGTAATTTAATAAATATTATATAATCAGTGAAGCTTTGCTCAATTATCTGGGATGTGTAATATGTTTCTTTAAAGATTAAAAATTTCATAATAAATTTGTAAAATTTCTTAATTATATATCTGTGATTATATTATGAGATAAAAGCTTATATGTCTATTATTAAATTATTCTACCAAAACATATTTGGAGTTTCTCATTGTTTACCACAATTCCTGTGAGATAAATTAATTTAATACTTGACAAAATGCAATAGTGGTTTTGCTCTTGTAATCTATAATTGATTGTTACATTTTTGTCACAGTTGGAACTATTTGTTGTTTTTTTTGTATATTTCAGGCAAATTTCTGTTGTTTTGTATAAGTTACTTTCTCCTGATCCTGCGGTTCAGCACAGCATTCCTGGATTTCATCGCAAATCATTGGCAACTGCAATGAATGTCCTGTTTGACTGTGTTTGTGATGATAATACCCCTTGGCACATTCGAGCAGCTCTCTTGAAAGTTTTGGCTCATGTTAATTCAAAAGTGTGTTTGAATCTTTACTGTTTAGAATTTGAATTTTATTTGTTTTATAATTTATTGTTGATTTTCCACTAACTCTCTAATATTGATGTTCTTAAGGCAATTATGAAGAGATTGGCTGCTTTGGGATGTAAAATTCTTTCTAATGCCAAATCTAATGGTAACCAGTTGGACGTTTACCAATCTGCTGTATTGTGCAATATTTTATCAAGATTTGACAAATCAACCTACCACTCTGGAGAAAATGAAGTGTGGGTTTTTTTTGAAGCAGCACTATTAGATTCTAAATGTTTGTTACTTAATGAGAAAAAAATAACTTGTCCCTCGGTAATGGCTATGAATCAGGTTGGTAAATATATTACAGGTGGGGAATGTGATATGAAATGATAGTCATTTTTATAAAAGCAGATTATAATTTTATAGATTCTTCATTTTCCAGATCACTAAAGATTTCTTTGAAGCGGTACCAGATTGTCAAGAAAATATTCTGAGAATATTAGTATCTATTGCAACTGAAGCTGACAATCCAGATGTTGTATCTATGGTTGGCCATGTTATAAAGAAGATAGTATTGAATTGCAAGTATATTGTGATGGGGCTTGAGAAAATGAGGGATTGTAAAGTTGATATTGGACCATCTTCTTTGGGAGTTAGGAAGAGGAGGAGGAGTAATAATCAGTAAGTCATGTTTTTTATTCCAGGAGAAAGTATGAATTATTATTTGATTAAATTTATTAAAGCATTTTTCAATGAATAATACATACAGTGGGACCTAGTTTTAAGAGACCCTCTTCTAAGACATTTCCGCATATAGAGGTCCTGAGAACAAAAGTATTGAAACAAGGCATTTATTTCCCTGATATTAGATACTCATTTATAAGAGATTCCTGCTTATTGTGGATTATAAAAGATTTCTGCTTACAGCTTATTGTGACATCTATGTGGCAAAGATTTTCTTTGGGGGATAATTTGAATATAATTAGAGAAACCGAGAAATGTGGACTTATATAGTGAACTGTGGAGCATACATCAATTTCCATGCTAGGTAATATTATGAGAAAGGAAGAATATTCCAAAATCGAACCAAACAAACATCAGTGCAATGAACACAACAAAGCAACGGGTTTAGGGAAACTGCAAGTCTGCCTAATGTAGCTGTAGTATCTTTAAATATGATTGAAATAAGTACTAGAATGTTTGACAACCATCCTATTTCAATATAATTATGCAAAGTTTGGTTCAACTTGTTAAAAACCCATTTCCTATTAAAGAGTTCCTGCTTATAAGAGACAAATTTCAGTTTCTCCTGATGTCTATTTTAAAGGGGTTTCACTGTATGTGTCTACTTGGCAAACTGTAACTTAAACATTAACTATTAAATACAATTTAATTCTAAGCCACTAGAAGCTTTAAGACTGAGCTCATAAGTAAAACAAAAAAGAATAAATAAATTTTTCTTATCAGTTATTGAGTCTTCTATAGCTATAATGTATTTGAAAAATGTTTTGAATAGAAATTCATGTCTGCAAGGAGATTAATGAAATATTGAAATTCTTTTTAGTGATAAAATAATAAAAAGTAAATTTGAAAAGAAAAAACATTGTAGTAATACGATTGATAAATAGTAAATTGGATCACATCTTACAGGCTGAAAATTCGGATGAGTACTTACTTTCGGACATCAAATCCAATAATTTAAAATGAGTTTTTCAGACCGTATTATCATGATCTACTTGACTCCTAGGTCATGTTCGAAGTGGTTTTGTGAATTATTTATATGTACAATATCTTATCAAATACACACATTCATATATCTAAAGATTTTGATCCATAATGTAATATAAAATAAATAAATAAATAGTATTCATGGCTGAACACAATCTTATTTTCCTCATTTTGTTACAAAACCCATTCTTTCTTACCGTGTTTTGCAGATAACAGAATCTTCTCAAAAGGTCAGCCAGTCACATTTATTAATCATATAGATTTGATTTTCTTAATGGGGCACAAATTGAATCCTATTTAGTATGTCTTATAGTGAATTGTTTGTTTTTCAAAGTGCAGGAATTTATCATCAATTTTTGCATTTCAAATTTCTTTTTGTAAATGTTTTGCAATGTTGACTTACAAAAATACATGCATTCTGTTAAAAAAATGTTTTTTTTCTTATTCAGTGTGTAAATGTGTAACAAGTATTAGAAGAATTAGTTTTGTGACTATAGGACTATTTTTTCAGATCTGTGCCACCTTCTTTTGAACTTCTGAAAATGTCACCATGGAGAGAAGGAACCTCTTTGCTCGAGTTAATCCAGAACAAAAAGAAACTAATCAATGTGCATCTGTTACTTCCTTCTTTGTTTGATTTGCTGAAAAGGTATGACTATTCAAGAAATCAACATGTGATTCAGTAAGGATAAGCTTTACCTGTTGTATTTTTCCCCCTCTGAAAATGAGTATTGATTTGTTGGTCTAACCATACAAATAAAGGAGAAGTAAATTTTACTTCGAGAATAAACAAAGAATAGTGAAAACTGTTACTAATAAATACAGAATAAATCTTGTGCGAAGTTACTATGACAGCCGCTAAACCACGCAGACCCCAGGTTTAAGCTCGAAGTAAGGACAAAGGTGTAGTCTGTGGTTCGAAGTAAACAAGAAAATAGCGACATAACCTCAAATTGTCAAGTGATTTTGGTAGACATATTTCATTGATACTATTATTGAACTGAATCTTCAATTCCATGAATGCAGATCATGTTTATTAGTCTCCAAGTGTAATGCTGTTGAAAATGATTATTCCTGAAGTGATTTCCCATTTTGTCGAATAAGATTTTTAATATTGGTCATGTGAATAAATCTTAATGTTACTATGTTGTTCTACAATTTGCGAGTTCTGACATTTCAATTTGAATTTGAAGAGTACACACAAGATGCGAGGAGGCAAAATGGGGGGCTGTGGGAGGAATTAAGTAAAATAAAATATTTCTGAAGGCAAATACTCATGCCAAGTTCACTGTAAAATTGTGGACTCTGGTATATATAATCATGAAATGAAGCTTACTGATCTGGTATTTTTAATTTTAACAGTGCTTAATATTTGAGATTTGTGAAATCATCAAAACTGTTGCTTAGGCAGTATGTTGACACAAATCGGTCATTCTTAGAGGACATTGACCAGTTCGGTTTTCACTTTGAATGTGCATCAAATCTTGCCATCATTGGGAAACAAGTGATGATTGTCTGTTATAATAGTGTTCTTTTCATTTCTTATGATTTCAATAGTTTTCTCTGCATAAAAGTTACATCTATTAGTCCTGTGTTACATTGTATTTACTAAATTCATTTTCACCCATGAAACTTTGAATGGTTCCAGCTTTCCCTTCCTAAATTACAAATATAGTCCCCCCTGCATATTTGGGCTATTTGTATGGAAATAAAGGGAGAACTATTTGTTTTGTTAATCTTTAAAATCTAACAAGTCAGTAAAAATATTGAGGGGTTTGGTTTTGGAAAATAGGTGTTTGGTTTTGGGAGTGTTATTTTTTTTTTGAAAATAATTCAACGTTTGTTTCGCCACCTTACCCTGGGTACTATACTGGTTGAATACTTTGCTGCCTGGTCCTCCTAAAAGAGGCAATACTCGGTGGCGGCTGTGGTGCACGTTAACTAACGTGCTTGTAAAATCTGAACTACTCTTCCAAATTTGTTGATTTAAGACAGTTTTCATCTTTTTTAACAAAAGTGTCTTAAATCAAAACTGCACAAAACAAAAATCCCATTTAATTGAATATAGGTTTTTCTTGTAGTTGTGTGCCAGGTGAGAAAATCAGAGGGGTGTGGCTGAATACTTTGTTGTACAACCCTAACCTCCAAAAATTATTAAGAACAAATATAGATTCTCTTGCAATATAAATTTATTCTTCTATGTCCTTTACTCCGGTTTGGTCACCCAATTCACACACAAAATTTGATAATCCAGTGCGATCCAGTGAATGCACCTCCAGAAATTGTACCTTACCTTCTAGGTTGCACTATCTGTAAATTTGTGCAGGAGAAACAACTACTCTGAACATAAGGATGAACAATCCCATAGCTTCTTGTGATAAATCCATTTCTTCTCTACCTATCCCTTCTCATGTTAAATTGCATAATAAAAAATTTAATGAATGTTTTAAAGCTAGGATTCTGGAAACTCTCCCCAAGCATTCTCAATCCATAGACATAAAATAAGGTTTTAGTTTAGTCTTTGGTAACAAGTATTAAAATAAAATATTGACTATTATCATTTCAATTTACAGATGCTTGGAGTTTGAAGAACAAGCTCCAGTGGAGTATGTTAAGCAGCTCATCTTATCTTGCATTCTTCATGTTTGTAACAAACTATCAACAGAACAAAATGTACCCCTTGAGGAAGTTCCTGAAAATACTATTAATGTTGAACTTGTAGTTCAATGCATTCGTGCGTCACAGAACCCACAGACACATCACCATGCATTACTCGTATTGTCTCAACTAGCTGGGATGTTACCTGTATGTTGCACCGCAATACCTTTGCTTGAAATATTCCTTCCTTAGAGATCTAAAATTATAATTTATTTATTTATTTATTTATTTTTTTTCAGGAACAGGTGTTGCATAACATAATGGCAATATTCACATTTATGGGCTCTACAATTTTACGGCAAGATGATGCATACAGTTTCCAGATAATTTCAAAAGTGGTTGATTCTGTTATTCCTATTCTTGTGAAGGTAAGTAAAATGATTTTGAAATGTATCAAAATTCAGGTATTTTTTGTAAATTGAAAGTATAGCATTTTCTCATAAATCTGTGAATGAAGTTTCCTTGTGATTCAAAACATGAACTTTTATAAGTGAGGAAGGTGTGTATAGTTTTGTAATGTAGTCAAGCATAGTAATAATTTAAAATTTTTGTGTATTCTAAATTATTTGTTTTGGGAAATTAAATGTTGAAAATGTAATTGGAAAAATCTTACTTACCTGATGAGAATACGCTACCTGTAAAAATGTTTTGGCTTAAATATTAGTTCAATGTTTGGTGTGTAAAGGATTATTTTATTATTTTACTTTTTGAGTAATCACTTAATGAAATCGTTGAAAATATGCTCATCTTGTGATTCACATTTCTTCAGGCAAATGATGCTGGAGTGGATCCGACAAAGTTATATGATCCTGTTGCTGGCGTGTTACGTGTTTTTGCTGATGCACTGTTAGATATTCCTGAGCACAGGCAAATACCACTTTTCCAGAAGCTCATTGATACATTGGGATGTGATAATTTTCTTTGGTTGCTTTATGCCCTTGTGCTTGAGAGTCAGGTGAAACACAGAATTGGACCTGAGCAATACAAGGATGGAATGCTTCCCAAAAAACTTGAATTTATTATCAATCTTTCACTTAAGTTTCATCCTTCCACTGTGATAAAGAATTCAATCAGTTTAATGCAGTATTTGAAGACATTACCCATTGAGAAAGGCAAGTTTTAATACTATGTTACAGCATATGTTTAATGTATATAATGATATTTTAAGACACATCTTCTCTAGTATTTACCACTCGGTTTGGGAGCATGCCTCAAAATCCTTCTAATGTTGAAGTTTTTATGTAATCAAATTATAAGAAAATATAATCCTTCAACAAAATATCTGGGCTTTATTAAATCAATGTAGTGATAGTGACAATTGTACATTGATTAAACAAACAGAAATACTAGCAGTAGTGACACAACTTTTTGGGCAAGAAAAACTATTATGACTGGTACCCCATATGACACAAAACTTCTATGACTGACCCTTCACTTTGGGGATATAGTTGGGTACTGTGCCCTGCTACTGACAATTGAGGTTAAAGCATGCTCCCGACTGGAAGGCTGCATTGTACTGAAGACATGTGTAAATACAGAATTTAATTTATTATCTTATGAAGACTTCACTTATTATTATTATTATTTTCTTAGATCAAAAAGTATGTGAAAATGGTCATATTGGTGATAGTAATTTAACCAAGTTATTTGATGTCACCAACAGTACCAGATCAGAGTTTCATCATTTTAAATATGCTATCATTATTTTCCTTTCTGGATTGATAGGAAATTCTGATTTTATTAATCAGGTATGTTGTATTTTTTATGTATTCTTGAAAGAAAAAAAATATTGCAGAAAGTAACACCTGATTTTAGGTTGCTGTGTTGCCAACAAATGAAATGGAGAGAATGGAAAATCTTTATACTCAACTCATACAAAGTGTATTGCAACACATTCAAGTGTCTGTTCAAGCAAGTGATAATAGTGCTGGGAAACCTACTGCCAAGTTCTGGAAATGCATATTGGGTCAGAGTTATGAGCTGTTGGATAAGGTTTGCATTATTTGTTCATATGTTGGTAAAAATGTCAAATACCGATACTTAATTTTCATTTGCTGGAAATTTGTTGCAGGTGAATGCTCTTCTTTTAAGTGATATGTTCCTGACTGTTATTTTTGCTCTTATCGAAAATCCTATTCATGCTGTAAGTCGTAAAGCAATGGAGCTTATGAATGCTCGGCTACAGAATGAAGAATTTTTCTCAACCTGCAAGACAGAAGATGTCTTATCACTTGTGAATCCATTGCTACGAATAATCAACAGTATTTCTGAAGATTCCAGTGTAGAAGAGCAGTTGAACCAACAAACTGCATTGGCTTCTATTAAACTCCTTGCACGACTTTTGGCCGCTCAACATACAGATGTTTTCGCAGGAGTAAGAAATAATTTTCATTTGTATTAGTTGTATTGTATAAAATGTTATGTTTGTTAGTTTATATGAATCTAATATTTTATTACTGAAAAGTTGAGAAAATTTTTGTTTCATAAGCATGACTTAAACATGAATCTGAAACTTATGTCTAGTGCTTTAACCAAATCAGAGAACAAAAGATTTTCTCTGATTCTTGTTGACAAGTCTAAACAGTATCACATAATAAAGAATATTTATTCAACAATATGCTCCCTATGCCAATGAGGTGTATTTCAGGTTTGATATAATAATTTAATATTTAATTATCAACAGTGAGTTATTTATTTATTTAGTTTATTATTATTTAAACAAACATTATTTCAATTATTATAAGTGGAAATAAGAGATATCAATAAGTATTCTTGAAATAGTTAGTCATTAAAAAATTTGAGACGTGAGATTGAAAAATACATATTCATACATTTAAAAGCTGGGTGTCAGTTCAGAAAACATGAAAAGTAACAAAATTAATTTCTGTTTCCTAGTAATTTACCTTGATCAAAATATTGAAATGATTTTATGGTGCACTTAAATTTTGTGTTCTCGAAAAAATGTTTGAAATTTCCTGTGAAGGACTATTAATTTAAGTAAATTTCTGGAATTGCAACTGTTCGTTCTTAGTTTATAAGTGGTTACTTATAAATTGAAAGATTTTTTTATTCCTGAAAAATAAAGTATAATTATACAAGTTGAGAAGTATGATGGAGTTTATGAGCTTTAGAGAAAAACTTTGCAAATACCAATTTCCATGCTAGGATAGATTATGTAGAAGGAAGGTACAAGTAGTTCCAAAATTCAACTCGACATCTGTGCCATGAGCTCAATTCAGCAAATCAGGATTATTGTATTCTGGTATCTTTTAGTACAATTGAAATATGTACGGGATAATTGGCATCCATCCTAATTCAACACTAGCATTTAAAATTGTCAAAAACTTATTTTCCACTTATAAGAGACAAACATTTTTTCCCTCTAGAGTCTCTTATATTGGGATTTCACTGATTAGTAACATCGTTTTGATGCTCATGTCTTCTTTGTATGTTTGAATACAGATTTTGAACACTTTAACGGACCTTATCAAGGTAAAGAAAGTTAGAGGAAATGTTCTGGCATCAGCTCTTCTTTGTGGAGCTGAACTCTGTAGCTCTCTTCAAGCATTTGCTGTCTCCAACTTGCCCAAATTCATGAAAAATTTGCTTACAGTCTTGATGAAAGAAAGAAAAACTGACAAGTAAGTTGTTTCTTGTTATATGTTTGTTTTTTGTCTTCCATTAATAATTTGTTCTTGTTATAAATATGATGTTGAATCTAAACAGTTTCTTATCGTTCTTTATTTCAGTCCTGATGTAGTCCTGCTGGCAATTGTTACTGCGGTTTACAAAGTAGTGGAGAGTTTAGCAATTTTCTTGAGTCCATATCTTGAGAAACTTCTTAGAGAAATTACGATTTTATCATCACGTTTATTACATCTACAACAAACTCAAAAGATAATCCCCATTGTTGCAAAGTTAGATCTTATCAGGTAATTAGAATAAGATAATTTATCATATATTCATGTTAACTTCATGGACATACACATGATCTGTTCAGAAACTCCAGCTATCCACCCACGAGTTAGTTACTCAACATCATTAAATGATTACCTTGGCTGTTTTAAAGTATAGTTTTAAAAGGGGGTTTATTAAGGTTATTTTTATGGTAGAAATTGTATGTATTTGTATTTAGGGATTTAAAACATAGACAATGAAACTCTGAAAAATCATACTATATACCTTACTCTTTGATGATTATGATTTGGTATTGGTGTCAGTGAAGGTCTTCATTCCCATCCTCACCTTATTCAGCAGGAAATGATTGTTTGGAAACAATTAAACTGTTTAAATAATCTGTCAAAACTTAAATTTTAAAATTCAGCCACCTACTTGACATGGGAACTCCTTATATAAAATCAGTCTGCAGTTGAAAATGGGAGAGAGTCACATGTGCCTTACAAAACTGTTACTATATTATATTGTCTCTCCAGTGTATTTTTATGTCATTACAATATAGCTTAATCAACTTGAGTCCATATAATTTTTTATTTTGTTTTGCAGGCAAAAACTTGCTAGTGAAGTTCCTCTTAGAATCCTTGTGCCCGTAGTAAAAAGTACTCATTTTTATCTGCTTGGTAAACAAAAATATGTTGCCATTGGTCCTCTGATGAGTATTTTAGCAGATTCCTTTGCTGAAGTCTCCAGTTCAGATTATAATCACTTGAGGACAGAGCTCTCCAGTTTCTTTTTAGCTGCACTACAGTTCAGAAGTGATTGTGCCAGTAACACTTTTGATCCGGAGGTTGTTAATAGTGTTGAGGGAAATGTGGTAAAAGCATTGGTTGCTCTTGTGCTCAAATTATCTGAATCATCATTTCGACCACTGTATTATAATCTCTTCCATTGGGCCACCTCTTTAGATGAGTGCAAGGAGAGGCTTGTTACTTTTTATAGGTGAGTAATATTTATTGTGATTTCCTTTTTTAAAATTATATATAAAATTTTTATTAAAATAATTTGGATTTCCATAATGTAGTTTTATCACTCTTAGAAGCAATAGATTGTCTTTACTTGGAAAGGATAAATTGTCCAAAGACATTTCATTCCTCTGTATTTAACAGATAATGAGTTGTATGTTGATGCTTCACCTCAATAATTTTTAAAGATTTTTATTTAGCATGTATATCTCTTTGTTTTCTAGAGTGTCACATTGTATTGCGGAATGCCTGAAAGGACTATTTGTATTATTTGCTGGACATTTTGTTCAAAATGCTGCTACAGTCTTGAGTGAAGTTAATTTGTCCAAATCAAAAACTTTACTTTTTGGTGATGATAAAATTGCTGAAGAAAATTCACTCCTATTATTAGACTATGTATTGAAGACATTGTATTCAGTATTTCTCTATGATAGTGCTCATTTTTTGAATAAAGAGAGGTTTGACATATTAATGCAACCTCTTGTGGATCAGGTAAAATTCTCTTAATTATATTTAATATTTGATCTGCTTTCTTTGGAAATTGTTGTTGTTTTTAATAGGAAAAAAATAACAATTTATACTTTGAAAAACACAAGAAGTATTTAGCTCATGTGGGCTCTAATGACCTCGATGTTGACGAGCCCTAATGCCCCATTAAAAAAAAAGAATTAGCTCATGTAACAAAGTGGTTTATGAAGAATCATTCCCTTAATGCATCATTAACTTAGTATTTTATTTTAAAGATCTTGGTATTTGAAATGTGAAGTTTTCAATATTTACGTATCCATTCTTCTTAGTGTATTGTTACTAAAAAATAGTTTGCATCTATTAAAAAAATAAAAGAATACTTTTAATAAAATATTATATTCAGTTGTGAATTGTGTGATGCACTTATTATATTATTGTTCAAGTTAGTTACTTGTTTTTGTTCCAGTTGGAAAATACTCTTGGAGGGCTGAAAGCATATGAAGAACGCACCAGGAATCTTTTGTCACCTTGCCTTGTCCAGTTTACAGTTGTTGCTGCTGATGACACTATGTGGAAACAGATCAACTACCAGATTCTTCTGAGAACTCGACATTCAGTTCCTGTTGTAAGAATAATTTCTGCATTATAATTTCCTTAATTATAGACAGTTGAGTTTTACGTTAATTCTGCAGTGTATTATAATATGGCAGAGATTTTTTATCATAATTGTGAATAATAATTATCCAAATGCATTTTTCTCTGGAATTCTTGTAGATTCGACTAATGGCTTTGGAGACAGTCTGTGGCATTGCACAAAAGCTTGGTGATGACTTCTTGCCTCAGCTTCCAGAAACCGTTCCATTCCTTGCTGAATTGATGGAAGATGAAGAGGAGGTGGTGGAAGCTGCTTGTGTGAGAGTAGTACAAGACATGGAGGAAATTTTGGGAGAACCATTAAAGAAATATTTTTGATTTATTAATTTGAATGTATTGTATTATATATTCAATTGAAAGTTCTCATAGAGCATGAAATTAATGTTCTGAAAATTGTGATATTCTTAATTGTATGCTCTTTTACTATTCAGTGTTGTTTTAATATATTTCTAACACAATATTTTAATAAAAAGAATGAGGTTAGGTCTAGTTTTCTAATTTGGTGTTCCTAAGTAATTTTTCCAAGAATATAATTTCATTTGAAAAATTATATTCATTAAATCGATACCACTGGACAGTTTTGGGCTCTAATGACCTCAATGTTGACGAGCCCTAAAGCCCCACACACACACAAAAAAAATAGTTTTGGAACCTTACTCAAATATTTGTGGAAGAGAGCGTTTTAATCTTATGTTCATTGTTGTGTTGGAGGCTGTAAATGTTTGTACCAGCAAAGGTATATTCTGGCCACTTGCAATCTCTTGCACCAGAATTTCTGGGTCAGAATTCTCTCCATTCAAATTTTTCAATGGGCTGAAACAGTTCAAGCTTGCTAAAATATCATTTTTTTCATTGCTAACATTCAGTCACCTCAATACGAGTATAAATAACACGTATTTTGTATTATACAAGACCAACTTGACCCAAAATTGTTCCAAAATTGCAAACAGAATTACTGCTATTTTAAAGTTCTTAATGCTCATGTCAGAATTTTTGGCTATTTTTTTTTAATATAAAAAAAATATTTGGATACCATTATTGAAATAGGTACCATAGGTGAATACTTTTTCCATTTAAAACACACACAGATTTTGTTCTCTCTTTTGTTATATTATTGTACTGTATGATATGAAAATCACTATTATGAAGTTAATGTAACAGCAATTTTTTAATTTAAATTATTTGCCAACATCTATGCTCAGCAATTATAGCCATTATAGCAATACAGTAATTATTGTATCCTCGTATCATTACCAGTACTAAGTTTCCGTGCCTTTGAGTAAGAGTACTTGGGATAAGCGGCACTTCCGTTTCATATTATGTTGTGGTTTGTGCTGGGTTTGTGACTAATGTTAGAAAAATAATGTCTGCATTTTTTTAATTCCTTTTACAAAAAGTTCTATTTTGAATGCATACAGCAGTACTCCTATTGTTATATCATGTGAATGTCTTAGGTTGTTTTCTGTTCAGTTAAGAAGTGTCATATTATGCAGACTTTCTGCAGATTTTGTCAAAGCTTTATTGTGAATGCACTTTTGCTTTCATATTGTTCCCAGGATCTGATTTGCCAAATTTGACTATATTGAGCCCATTGAGCCAAACATACCTCTTATCTTATAGGCTAGTTCATTAGTAAATTACTGCAGATAATGGCTTGTGACTTTTGATAAATGTATACTTCCAAATTATGAACAGATGATTAAACTTATTTAAATTTACTGAAGTTCTTAAGAAATAGAAAATTAATTGCATTTGTAGAAAATGGAGTACGTGTTAATTAATGACAATAGGAGCAATACATAATGTACGAGGTCCTAAAGTAGTTTTCTTAGACTATTTAAGGATAAAATTTTGTTTATTTACTTGTATCCGACCAGCTTGAAATCTTAAATGTAAGTTAGAATATGTAGGAGATAGAATTATTTCTGAAAATGTTTCTAGGAATTTATAGTTGACATATGCTGTTCTGATGTTTAAAATAACATGTATAAATGCAGGGAATGGACTCCAAATGGTGTCTAACTCTGTCCATGAAGTATTACATCAATTGTGTTTGAGCATTATCAACAGGTGATAAGTTTCGGAAGTTTTACTGCAACATCCATCTTCAGGCATGTGACAGGTATTCAAACCAGGATCTTTTGGTTTTTGTTAAGTTGGTACTATGTTGGCTGAGTGCCGGCCGCAAGTGTGTGTTTGTGTGCGCGCGCGTGTGTGTCTCTCTATAGTGATGATTACACGTATGTTCTAAAGTTAACGATTCTTTATCCCTATTCTCCCGAATTGTTTTATTAGGTTATGGGCTGTACTGTAAGGAAAAAGTGCCGCGTCGGTTAGCGAATAGTCATGGCATCGTCTACAATAACCTCGTTCTCGCAATTGTCAGCCAACAATTTCGCTAATTGGAAATTCAGAGTGGAATGCCTTTTAGACGAAAAGGGCGTGAAGGACTTTATACGCGAAAGGAAGAATGAAGAGGTTATAAAAAACGACAAAGAAAAACAGGACCATCTGTCTAAGGACGCCAAAGCCAAATCACTCATAGTGCAATGCATCACCGATAAACATATCGAATATATACGAAATGCAGAAACTGCATACGATATAATGCTGAAACTAAGAAATGTTTTTGAACGCAAAAGCACGATGACAAAACTTTTCATCAGAAGAAAGTTGATGGCATTAAAATGCAAAAATGGCGGGAGCTTCAGGAACACTTTGCAATTTTCGATTCCTTAATAAGGGACTTAGAAGACACCGGGTCGAAGATCGACAACAGTGATAAAATATGCCATCTCTTACTAACTTTGCCAGTCAAATATGAAAACATTATTACAGCGCTGGAAACTAGCAGTGAATTAAATTTAGAGTTCATTAAACAAAACTGTTAGATTTCAAATTAAAATTGAACGACAGTGAAAACAATATTGACGTTTGTGGTGACTGCTCGTTCAACGCTGGCAGCTATAAAAACGTGAAGTGCTACGGGTGCAATAAATATGGACACATTATATCTAAATGTCCTCATGTGAAATATGTGAGAGGAGGTTTCAACAGGGGAAACCAGCGTCGAACAGTTTATAAACAAGTGGTGAATTCTGTGGACTCAGAGGAAACAGAGAAAGAAATAACTTTTATTACTTTGTCTTCGGAATGTACTACGCTTACCAATCAACCCGATTTTATTAATTTCGTTGTGGATTCGGGAGCGACGGAGCATATGGTGCGGGAAGATTTAAGAGTATACATGACTCAAATCAGGAACATACACCCTGAAATATTAATAAGGGTTGCAAATGGAGAGCATCTGGTGAGCAAGTCCAGAGGTATGCTGAAATTAAAATATAGGGGTTCACCAGTTGGGTTTGAGGCATTGATCGTTGAAAACATCTCACACAATTTACTTTCAATTTCTAAGTTAAATTCACATGGAAACACTGTTTCTTTTAGTGCGGGCTGTGCAAAAATAATCTCAAAAGACAATTATGTAATGGAGTGTATGCCTAAGGGAAATCTGTTCATGGTATCTCTTGAAAGAGTGTAATCTGAATCAAAGTAAAGATCTATGGCATAGAAGACTTGGCCACTTAGGAAGAAAAGGATTGATGAGCTTGGGTCTACCAGTTGACGGCAACAAGTGCAGCGTTTGTGTTGAAGCAAAAATGAAAAGACTAAAGTTTTTGTCACATGAAAAATCTACAAAAGATATTGGTGATTTGATATGTTCAGACATTTGTGGCCCCATATCTCCCTCAAGTTACAAAGGTGAGAGATACTTCCAGACCTTGATTGATTATTCCCATTTCACTATAATTAAATTGCTTAAAACAAAGGATGAAGCTCCTCAAAACATAATAGACTTTATACAGTTAGTTAAAACACAATTTGGAAAGAAGACAAAAGCTGTCAGGTGTGACAATGCTCAGGAATTTACTTCAATGAGTTTCAAAAGTTATTGCCAGAACAAAGGTATATTGATTCAGTATACCATGACATATTCTGTATGTCCCACCTAGTCTGTATACCCCACAACAAAATTCTGTGTCAGAAAGAATGAATCAGACATTGCTAAATAAGGGAAGAATGAAAATAATAGAAACTGGTCTTCCAAAATATCTGTGGAACGAAGCACATTTGACTTCTACTTATGAGCTGAACAGAAGTCCAACTGAGGCCCTTCCTTCCGGATGCGTGTCTGCAGACATTTGGTATGGAAAAAGGGATTTGGACAAATTAAGAGTATTTAGGTCAAAGTGTTGGGTGGTCACTCTGTCTAGAGAGAGCAAGTTAGATCCTCGCAGTAAGCCTATGAGATTCGTTGGCTACTGTGGAGGAGGATACAGGCTGTGGGATCCACGAACAGAGAAAATCGTGCAGTCTAGAGATGTTACTTTTGATGAATCAGATGTGGATTTCGGCGATCAAAATGGTTCTAATATAAGTCCTATAATTATAGCTGCTCCTGAGGAAGAAGAAAATAATGAAAAAGGACATACTAAAAACAATGAAGTATATGTCTCAGAGTCATCTGCTGTTAATCCTAACTGTAATGATGAAGAAGACAAGAAAGATTTAAGTGATGAAGAGGACTTCTATGGCTTTGATGAAGCTACAATTGAGCACAAATCTCAGTGGCCTAAACGAAGGGCTACAAGACCCAAGAAATTAAATGATTTTGAAGTTTACGAGACATATTGTTTATGTGCAGGAGAACCAGTAGACTACTATGATGCACTAAAAATTGGTGATGGTTGGAAAGAGGCTATTCAGAATGAAATTACAGCCCTGGAAGAACACTAGTGTTGGAAGTCTGCTGTCCTTCCTCCCGGGGACAAGACTATTGAAACAAAATGGATTTTCAAAGTTAAACAAAGTCAAAGAAAGCAAGGCTCGTTGCAAAACGTTATTAAGAAAAACTGAATTCCAACCCTTATGCTCCTGTTGCAAGACTACCCACAATCAGGTTACTTATTTTATTTGCTTTGTCAAATGGATGGAATATTCACCAATTAGACATTCCTACTGCTTTTCTAAATGGAAATATGGACACTGATGTGTACATCAAAACCCCAGACAGAGTGAAGAATGAACCAGGAAAAGTGTTGAAATTATTGAAGAGTCTATATGGGTTAAGATCTGCTCCTAGAAAATGGAATGAGAGGTTCCACAACCTCATGGAAAGCATCAAAATGAGAAGATCATACAGTGATTTCTGCCTATACATCGGTAATAATGTTTGACTTATTTTGTGGGTGGACGACATGTTAGTAACAGGTGAAAAACTGATTAAGGAATTGCAAAGGGAATTGAATGCTAAGGGTCTTGGATTTCTAAACTAGTTTCTAGGAACTCACATTAATAAAACAAATAATACAGTGACATTTTCCCAAGAGAAATTTCTAGACAAGGTCTTGGTTAAATTCAAAATGGAAACGTGTAAAGAAGCCTTCACTCCAATGGAGAAAGATTTTCAAGTTGATTTAAATGAACCTACAAATGACAATTTACTATTTAGAGAACTTATTGGTTCCCTAATGTACATAGCTATCGTGACCAGACCGGACATTTTGTTCGCGACCTCTTTTTTTAGTAGATTCCTGAATAAACCTACAAATCCACTGTGGGTAGCTGGAAAAAGAATACTAAGACACCTCAAGAAAACTTGAGACCTAAAATTTACTTATGGATCTACTGAGATGAAACTGACGTGTTTCTCTGATGCTGATTGGGCAGGCAATAGTTTCGACAGAAAGAGTGTAAGTGGGTGTACCATCTATCATGGTCACAATCCTATCCTGTGGTCATCTAAGAAACAATCCTTGGTTGCCTTATCATCCATGGATGCAGAATATGTTGCTTGTGCCTATGCAGCTGCTGAATTGATGTATCTGCAAACTATCCACTCCGAGATGGAAAAGGAGCCTATTACTCCTATCCTTTACACGGATAATCAAAGTGCTATCTGTTTGGGACAGAGTTTTGACAACGGAAAAAGGTCACGTCACATCGACATAAAGATGCACTTCTTGAAGGACTTAGTCATTAAGAAGATTAAATTGGAATATATATGTACAGAAGAAAATGTAGAGGACATCTTCACCAAGGCTTTAACTCTGAACAAATTCAATTCCTTTAGAAAGATGCTAAAGTTAACTTAGTTTTGTGTGTGGGTTTTTTTCCAATTGATGCAAGTTTAAACTGTCAATTACTGAAATTTTAACTTGCAGGGGGGTGTTAAGTTGGTACTATGTTGGCTGAGTGCCGACTGCAAGTGTGTGTGTGAATTACACGTGTGTTCTAAAGTTAACGGTTCTTTATCCCTATTCTCCCGAATTGTTTTATTAGTTTTCTAGGCAAGGACGCTATGTCTAGGCCACTGGGGCCCAGTGATGTAGGCGTCATGTTTGACTTTGCACATTTATCTTTTATCTGTTATTTGCATTCTTTTACAAGACCACCATTGGTTCAGAATATCTCCTCTCTCCAGTGAAATAGAACTCATGGAAGGGGATCTACAAGACCTAATTAACCAAGACTGAATATAAATGGGCTTGTCGTGCAGCACAGGGCAGTGCAGATCACAGGTACTTCTGGACTGGAAATAACAAAGGCATTCAATGGAAATACTGCTAGAATTAAATACCAAGAACCCCAGGAATATCAATAATATGTCCAAAACATTAACAGCAAACTTTACAAAAAGGGAATTACCTCTCGCCAAATGCAGTTTTTTTTCTTCAGAAAAACTATGCTATGACCCGCTGATATACACCCACTAGCTCGGCCTTAATAAAATACAGACTTAAGACCCAATTCTCTTTGGGGGGGGGGGTATTGAGGGTTTTTTTTTTAGTTTAAAATGTTAAATACTTTAATATAACCACTTTAAAAAATGACATATTCAAAACAACTCGTAACATATTAATTCTAATATTTTACAGAAATATTAACATGATATATAATTTCAAAACATCAATAAATCGTAAAAAGTCGTGCTCTGCACAAATTTGATCAGACCATTGAATGAGCAGACGCGAGCGTGGGAGACGTGGGAGTCACCTCGTGTCTATCAACAGACAGCATTCGCGCGTTACCCTAACGAGCTGTCTCGTCTTTTCCCATGTTTCACCGTTAGGGAGCCTACGTTATTTTGTTCTAACGTGGCTGACTCTAACTGCCACGCAGTGAATCGCATTGGCCACAATTCGTGTAACTAACTAACCGTGGCTACACCGCGCCACTGTCTGTCTCACTAGCTGCCATATTGCTATTGACAAAATACGTACAAATAATCGCGCTACGGTGCGCTCACAATTGACACAACTCGTGGAAATGTGTCAGTCGTGAGCCCATGTCAGGCTTGCTACTCACACAAGTTGCGTATTCTACTACAGACTTGTAAGAAAAATAGAAATAAAAAGGTTCCAGAGACCACTAGGATGATCTGATAGTGCGGAAGTTTTGTAAGCATATGAATGACTATCTGAATTAGGGTAATGGTGTTGAGCGTGTGATTTTAAATTCACATGAAACATGGGATTGAAATCTGTCACGAATTCCTTAATGATTGAAATAAACTTAAGTTCGAAAATTTGATAAACGAACCCGCATGCAGTGACAACAACTCAAGTGGAATTTTACTTACTGAGCACTTCGCAGTGGGAACGTAATATTTGAATCCATCTATTAAAAATGTCTTACTTTAACTGAAAATAGAACTCAAAAGATCCTACTCATAAATAAGACTTGTATACAGTCTTCTTTATTCCAAAATACATATCAGCGACGCAGTGTATCGCTATTCACACATCTTGGAGAAATGGTAAGCCCGCAGGGGGTTCGAAATTTTCACAAGTTGTGCGAATATCCACTTCGTCAAGAGAGAAGGATGTGTGAGTGGCGTCTCAGGACGAGGAAGTAGTGACTGAGGGAGGTAGCCTGTCCATATTTTACTATATATAAACTTTTCTGGGTCCTACAAATAATGTCTGGGAAATCTGAGGTGCTTCTTCATTGAAATAATCCAGCGAAATGTAAACTGGAAATCTGAATTAAGCGGATAAGATTCTGAATTTGGTTCTTTGAAATTTAAAAAATGTAAACTCGCTATTCTGTGGCGTACCTCGTTTTTAGGAGCTCAAATATAATTTCAAACCTAGTAATTTAATATTTTATTCCAACGTTTTGTGTATTTTAATGTAATTAAACCTGTATACAAAAAAGATATCAGGTACCTCACAATTAGGAACTGCACAGCCACACGACTTAGCTCCTTTCTCTGCTAACCAATGAACCAGAAAGATTAAAGAAGAATCAATAAAAAATACAGCTCATTTTTAAGGTAAACATGATTGGATGTTAAAAATATGCTTCATTGTCAGGAAGTCCTTCCATTGTTTAGATTATGAATGCATTGGAATTGCTATGTAAGATGCACAATATTCAACAATATAATAGGAATTATTTGTTTCAGAACAGGAAAGTGTCTATTAAATAATAAAAATACGAGACTTAATTCATTTTTTTTCTTCAGTTTCCAATGATGACACCACTCACCTCAGACGTTCAACAGTTTCTTAGTTGCGGCTTCTCTTGTTTACGCACAAGTAGCGCGACCTGTGAGAGAACCAGGGAACTTTATCTCATGAACTGTCAGCACAGACTCAGTGACGAGCAGTCTCGTCCACACTCGGCTCGTAGCCGAGGCCACAGACTATAAACCAGACGCTCATCTCCCATACTAACGGTGTGTTAACAGCTTTCAGCGCTCCTAACATTGTTACACGCAAACTACAAGTTCAAAAACCGGCCACAGGGCGCGTGGCAGTTCCCGATTCCCCTCCCCACTGTACCCCCTACTCCCTCGACCACATGCTTCATAATTTCACAATAAGTTAGCTGAAAATACTTTCCCTATAAAAATTAACATTTGTTAATAGTTAACAGGATGTATAACTGAAATATTTTACTACACATATGAAATAGAAAATGAAAACAGGACAATTGACAGGAAATGTACACAAAGAAAATACATACTTGCTCTTAATTCTATTTATTCATCATAAAGATTCAGGACATTCTCATATGAATGGAAATATACAATCCAGTATACAAAAATGGGGTATACTTGCAATAAGGTACTCATTTATTTATATCCACCAACTATTCATATCATTAATAAATAAATGAGACTGTTAAAACAAGTCACATGAGAAAAGCTGTCATAGAAAGGCTATATAGAAAGCTGTCAATGGAATGTTGGTTTTGCTTTAAGCCACAGTGGTGTATAAATACCTCTGCTCATTGCATGAGAGAATTACATGCCACAAATCTAATGAAGGTCAAGTAGAAATAATTGATAAAGAAATGAAGACAATCCACCAGTACCATGTCACCAAAAGCGATAGATATATCATAGTATGAACTAGTTACAATAATCTATGAAGAAACCATACAGTTTTGATTTATACAAGTTGAATATCATTCTGTTTAACAAATGAGAAAGGTGTTAATCAATTCAATAGCACACTACATTTCACATTTACAAATACAATATAAAAAAAGTCTGAAATTTTCCATTCTACAAACTGAATATCAATCCATCAATGAAATGGGAGAGGTCTGTCAACCTGAGAATCTGTGAGAAGACTGACTTCACAATAAGAAATTCACAATATTTGTACCAATGCCAATGTTAATTTTAAAGAAAAGTTTACCGTAAAACCATAGGATAATGTGACTAGATTTATCAGTCTCATGGTTTAAAAAGAACATTACCAAGTTACAAACACCACAATATACCATAGCTCATGTAGTAAACTAACAAAGTGAAAATGAAATTAAATAACAAAGTTTCAGAAAACCAAAAGAAGTCACAATACCCTCAAGTAGTTTTTTTTTGTGGGGCTTTAGGGCTCGTCAACAGCAAGGTCTTTAGAGCCCTTCACTCAAGTAGTAAATAAACATAGTGGAAAGGAAATTTGTAAAAAAATTCAAGTTTACATTAAAACAAAAAAGGTGGCTCAATGAAAAATGTAACTCTTCTACACACTACAATAACGTTATATAAGATGCAAACATCAATTTCTCTCTAGTTATTCGTACGTAACTACCACGTCAGGTATAAATACAATTACACAAAAACATCATCTTACATTTTAACTAGGTACTACTTCTTTAAATTTTTGTTTTAAGATGAAAATTTAATAGCATTTGTGTCTAGTTAATGAACTGCTTCCTACATCACCTTACACTTTCTCAAACTTCGATACTATCCAGGTGTATTATTAAGTTTGTTATATTTATTTACTCAAGTAGAGACTGGCGAAAATCAATGAGATCACTCTTCAGGTCATCATCACAACATCTGGAAAACACAACAAGAATACAATATTATCAGTCAACATACTTATTGTAAAAATCAATTCAAATACTGTAATTTAACTCAGCAATGTTTGTTATAATTCATTGATCACNATATTATTGCCATTGTTGTTAGTACTATGACACGCCATACATCATTGTTATGATCTATGTGGTTCAATAAAATATTATTATATTATATTTATGTTCATCATTTCATACACAGACTTCATTCATCAATACTTTACTTAGATATTATAGATAATAAATTTTTATACAATACTTCATGTAACATTCGTTTTCATTTAATATACCATGGAAGTCGTCCGGGGTAAAATGTGCGGAGCACACTCTCATACTTCGTGCGATCCGCACACCCATCAGGCCAAGACAATTTAATCA
>NNCF01130033.1:0-12722 GCA_002313205.1 Laupala kohalensis | reverse complement strand
GGAAGGGGGATCGGGAACTGCCATGCGCCCTGTGGCCGGCTTTTGAACTTGTAGTGCGAATGGAAGAATGTTAGGGAAGCTAAAAGCTGTTAACACACCGTTAGTATGGGAGAGGGGCGTCTGGTTTGTAGTCTGTGGTTAGGCTTTTGTTTATGGAATCTAAACAAGATGGCGATGTGCGTGCCTTTGAGACATGTAACTTGGGAATGTGGATTTGTGGAGAAGAATTCCTCGTAATTTCTTCGAGTCTATTCCTCTTCTCTGGTTTCTCGTATTTTTTTAATGTACTGTGGAAGAAAGTTTTTTATAAAAGCGCTTTGTTGGAACTAAGAAGTATATTAATAACACTGTGAACTGAAGATACATTGACTTTTGTGCATTTATTATAGATCGTGATAAAATGCCTTCAATGCGTTTGAATGATCACGCTGCTCACTTTATGTGCTCAGTTGGCAACTTATACGAACAAATGGAATTGACTGATTGCATAATAGTTACAAAGGGAGGATTAATTCATGCACATAAGATTATTTTATCAGTGCACAGTCCCTATTTAAAGGTAGGTGCAACGGAATTTTCCCTATTCTCTAAACCTTTGTTCTATAAATTGTTAGGTTATGTAACAATTTTTCTGGTTGGTAAATTTTTACTTGTTTACAATTGCTTTTGATGGATTTGAATAAGTATTTGAAACAATTAAATGTGCTTGTTGATGACTATACCTCCTTAGTTATTATGAATTTGTCTATGTTAGTGGAAGTTGTAACTTAGTTATAACTTGTTACTACAAATGTGAGTTAAGAAACTCATGCGATATCTGTTTAATTACCAAAATCATTGAATGATGAGTGAAACATTTCTTATATGCATTAACTATATTACTGTTTTAGTGCATTGTGTCCGTGATCTTTTAATTTAAGGATAGTTTAGTTTAAGGTAATGTGAAGGTTCACAGCAAATGAATCCATGAAGACTGTCTGAAAATATCTTTGCTCACTAATTCATTTTTCTCAAAACACCCTATTTCATGCAATCAAACCAGTTTCTTACTCACGTGCAATTCTCTCAAGAAACTTTTATATAAAAATGCTTTTTTTAAACTACCCATGTGTGTCAAATGTTTTTATATTGCTTTATATTTATATATGTATTTATTGCTAAGGGAATATAAACAAATGCATGAAAATAAATTTAAATAAGTTATTACTGGTAAAATGGTCTTGGATATGGCAGAGTGCTCTTGCTGTTTAACTCACTGTTCTCACAATGGTTCTATGAGTACGACTGGGAACATCAAATACAGGAATATTTTGTGTATTTCAGTGAACTATACAGTTGTTTTCTCCATATTAGTCAAGGAGCATGCAGATAAGTTGTATATACATAAAAATTAATATTTTGGATAAGACGAGATATTATGAAACATTTTGTACTAAAAAAAAGTTTGTTAACAATATCCATCACAACATATCCTACACATGATCCTTGTTCAGCTTTGTTCAAATGATATAGGCAAATAGGTAAATGGAACAAACTGTATTACCCAATGTAATAGGGTAGTTGTGAATGTGTTGTTTGATGTAATGTCTTACAAATAACAAAACATAGAACTATTCATGCACACAGACATGCTTTTGGGCTTATATTGCAACCATTTTTGTGTAGCATATCTGAGAAAGGGCAAATCTATGTAAATTTACTTTTGAACTAATGTTGGTACTATCAGAAATATGAAAACACTCAACATTTCCTGAAGTTATTTCATCAAAACCATGACATAGCATTTTACACATAAGAATGGTATAAACACCATTTCTTTCACAGTCAACTACTGCAAAGGATATATGAGCCACTGTTGAAGAGCAAATAATAAAATCTTTTTATAGAACATTTCATAAGTCAAAGTTTAATTTTGTTTGATCATTAATAATTCATTTATTTATTTTTCCGTTTCAAAACATTTATCTTTTCTTTACCAAAAGATTAAAAATACCTCTACAGGACACATTTACAAGAATTGTGATTTTCCGTTGTATATCAAGTTTGGGTAAAGTGTAGATTTTATGTCATTTTGCCTAGGCATCATTTTATTTTATTTTATTTTTTTAAACTTGGCAACTGCCGACACTTGCAATTTGATTTTATGTTTGTTCATTATTTTGATATAGTTTGGGGCATATATTAGATAGTGAAGTTGAGTCTTCCGTTTTTATTGGAAACTGAATCAAAGGGTCACCAAGCAAATCTGATTCACTCTACTCTTGACCATTATACTAGTTTTATTAGTAGGCTGATCACCTTAGATTTGTTTATTTAGTAGTGAGGATATTACTAGAAAGCTAACATTGGTTTAAGTATAAGACATAAGGACTCAAAAATCCATTCATAACGAGTAATATGCACATTACATATAGCAATATTATTTACAACCATGTGTAACCAAAAGCCCAGTGTCCCGTTTAGGGCGTTTACATATTTTCGAGTTAGGAATCAATGCTATCACAAGACAATATTAAAATACATTGTTCTGTATAAAGAAATTATAAAAACGAGTTAAAATAATTATAATAATTACAGTTTCTGATCAGACATTTTGTGGATTGGTAAACAAGGAAAGATGTGAGTACACAACACATTTCATTTGCTAATATAAGGTTAATTAGCACTTAAATTGTACTTACAACAGCCAACTCAGTTTTTGCAGACACAAAAAGCTTGCACACACTATTTAGGAATAATTTTAAAATTGTTTCACAGATTCATTGGCATATGTGTGTTAATACTCAGTTTAATGTAAAACATGAACACATTTATATTTTAACTGAACATAGTATTCTTTAAAACTAATATATTTTACTGATTTGTTTTATACTGTTTCTTATTGAAGTTGCACTAACCAATTATGTTCTATGGGTACATTTATGTACTACTGCTCGTTGACATACATTTCTTTCAGTATTAGTACTAGCGAGAATTTTCATCATTTGAAATAATGTCTGTACATTGTTGAAGCTGTTTCTACCAATTCTATATCAATAAAACTACATTTTATTTCTTTTTGNCCTAGTGTTGTATATTGGTAAAAATTGCCATGGTACTACCATGTTATGCATTTGCAATACACAGGATTCCAATTAGAGGGAATTGCTTCGGGTTTCTTCTTTTCTTGGACGAGAATAAATATTGAATAAGACACATAACCACCATCACATTATTTTTATTCTAATACTGTTTTTTAAAATAATACCCTTTATATTTGGTATTTATTTGTTTTGTGTGTTTATTTTTAATTTCTAACGCTTTTGACTTTCACTACCCACTTTTATATGATAATTTTATTTTATCTTTCTAAACAGAAGCTGTTGATGAATGATGGTGAGATGACAAATTTTGCTTTTAAAGAAGTTGAACACAATATAATGAAACTGATTTTGGATATGATGTATTATGGAGAAGCTGATGTATGTGATTCTGATGTGACTCTCTTCACAGAAACTGCAAACATGTTACAGATTACATCATTAAGTTGTGCTTCTCTAAATGTAAGTTTCTTTATGCAGAGTGTGTATATAGAATGTCGAAACTTCTTTTTAATGTCTTGGGTTTCTAGCTTTCAGAGACTTTTTTCATGAGGAACACTAGTGAGGCCAACAATGCTCCTACATGTGAAGTGAATCTGTTGAAGAACAATGAAAGGAATTTGCCTGTTCAAGAAAAAGGGGTAATGTGTAACCAAGATGTAGTTTATGAAAGAGAAGGCAGAAGTAATTCTGGTTTCGATCACACTGACCTGCAATCGATACATTCTCCTGAGAGAGAAGAAAGAAATATTTTAAAGAATATCTCAGGAAAAAATAACTATGATCATCCAAATGGCAGGATTCCCAATTTTTGGGATGTAGCAAAGATTGAAGATTGTACAGGTGAAAAAGATTTGCAGGATGAGTTAAATCCTATTACTTTTGTAGCTGTTCCTTCAGTATCTGTGAAAAGTGAGGAAGTTGATGTTGAACAAAGCACCTCATGTATCAGTGATTTAGAATTGAGAAATCCCCTTGAAGAATACGCACATGATTTTGACACAAGTAATAAAGTAAATTTTAAGCGGGAACAGGAATATCTATCTGAATCACAAATCAAGATGGAGAAAAGAGAAGTGATTGCTGATGATGAACCAATGAAAGACCACTCAGGTTCAATCAATGTCCCTTTCATTCACGAAATGCAGCAATCCTTTAATGAGTCATCAACAAATTTTGCAGATAATATATTGACAGACATTGAACCAATGGAAAGCGTACATGTCATTTCTGTTTTCAATGATGACTGTAATGTTGAAGGAACAGAAGACTTGAAAGTAAAATTTGAATCAATCTGTGAAATTTCTGAATTTAATTTGAAAGAAGAAAATTCATTTGATACTGATCTTGATATTGGAAATACTGAAGATATTGAACCACTGTCGTTGAAGCTGAAGCGTGAGGCAGTAAATTGTGGAGAAGAGGAATCATCTCTTATTGGTTGTCAACATGATATGAACCAAGGATTAGATAGTGCATGCACCGGTAAATTTAAAATGAAGGAGGCGAGAGTTGTATTACAGGGAATCAAAACCCTTGATACAAAGGATAAGGACAGTAAAATTTCAGGTAAGGCATTTTTAATTTATAATTTTTTGAAATGTGTTTTTTTCTCAATTATGAAGGACATGATTGAAATAATAATTGCCAATATTTTTGCAATAATTAACAGTGACTGAACAGATACACCTTAAGGATTTTTTTAGTTTTGGGTTAAGCTGTCTGTCAAATCGTTCAATGTGATTATTATAATACTATGATAATTTTTCCCAATTTTTCTTTTATTAGAAATNGTAGCCAAGTCATCTGTCTCAAATATGGTTACCCGTTATGAAGCGAAAAGTTGATGAATCAGATATTTTTCATTATATAGAAATGTTGAGAATATCAAGCTTAATGCTATTAAATTACTCATTTTAACTTCTAAAAGCCAAGTGATCATACATTCCAGAGTCAGCTGGTGGAGAGCAAATGATGATTGCAAGGCTGTTGATGAGTGCGAGTGCCGCCTCAAGTCGAGTGCGGACTACTGACTGACTGCGGACGAATGTGGAGCCGACATGGTTTGGCTCGCTTGATGAGAGTCGTGATGCTAGAGCGATGGATGCGCCCATCGACAGCAGCCGGATATCGTGACGCCTGGCTTATCGTATCGATCGAAGCGTGCCGTCTGGCGGAAGCGACGCCTCGTGGTACACTACCGATAACATAAAAGGGCTCATTTTTTTCTCTAAGTCCCACGCTCTGACCAGTTTTGGATCTGTTAGGTTTGCAATGCCTCCCTCCTCTTGCTTTCCCTTCGGCAGGGGAAGTTTCGTTCGACCAATCGTAGGTCATCTTGAAACGGCTCCCATAATTGGAAGACTAATAATACCGCTGGGATATCGTAACGAGATAAAATGTTTCATTACACGCTATTAAAGAAATATTTTTTATTTTTTTATTATACATATTTTGGACTTCTATAACAAAAATATTCTGTATATTCTTGTTTTCAATAAACTTGACCATTCTCAATATTTAAACGACATCCCGAGATTCGTTGTCTCGAGAGGTCTTCAAAGGCAATGTAAAATATATTAGAGTTTCTGTACAAAACGTTTGCGTAATACTGTGATAAAATATAGTTTTTAACAGAATTTGAATGTAATTGCAACATATCATATGGAATTGGTATAATTCGAATCTCAAATTACTTATAAATATTCCTATCATTTCTTATATTTATACAAAGAAGTAAAGAAATCAAATCTTATTGCCTACAAATGATGTGTATTGTCGAAAGTAAATTCACTTAATTTGCGATTCTCTGAAGTTTTTCATCTATGTGCAAAGGAATTTAATAAATATAAAAAACATTTGTCTCAAATATAAACTATTAACACAAAAGTTTAATTCTCGAGTTATAAATAATATAAAACTACTTAAGGAACAAATAAATTACATATTCTAGTGACATATGTATCCACGATATAACGATTTGGTAGTAATCATGCAACTTAAAAAAATAATCAGAGATTAATAATATGAAAACCTCGTTTCATTTCTTACAATATATATTGATTGCCAAAAAATGTGGCCTTGGGTCAGGATTACTTTAGAAGCAAGTTACTTCATTATTTTGTTAATATAACATAACTAAGGAATTTTTAATACTTTACTATGTAATAGACTTTTAAAAACTTTTTTACTAGAATACTATTTATATTCAATAAGATTCATAGGATTGGGAACTAAGTATTTGACTGGGACTTAATTAATTTATGTCTTCCTTTCTATTCCTGTCTTAAATGATTACTACGAAAGCAGGCCATCTGCAGTACCCACCTTTAGATGAAAATTTATTTTATTGACTTTAAGAAGAACTTCAGTTTGTAGAATATAGTGTTGAAAATTTTCCCTCTACTAAAATATTGTCTTCTATCTTGATTCAATTTATTCTCTTATTTGGCGAGAGCTCTTACGAGCAAATATTGGTCATACCTTTTTGTAAACCATTGATAGTGATGCCACACTGCAGCATTGTGTCGGAATATGATGGCTATTCAGTCTAAGGAGCTCTTGTTACATATAAGAATAAAAGATAACAAGATGCCAAGCAAAAATTTTATTTTTATAATTCCTTCCTTTATACATTATCACAAGAAGCACAAACTCTTTGTTTATGATTTACAACCATTTACAATATCTTGTACAACAATTTCAACCTGATTTGGAATTTTGTGTCATGGGAAAATCCCTGTAATTTTGTGACATGATTAATTTAATTCTTTATTTATCCAGAAAATTTTATGAAGTAAAGTCCCATGGAAGTAAATTAGCTACCTCTATAACTGGTACTTCTTTATTAAAACGTACTTACTTAAATGAAAAAGAATGCATTATCTAACAGTTACAGTAGTTAATAACTGTTGTAACAAATAAGTAACAATATGGTGTATTATTGTTGTTACTCATGTTATCACTGAAAAATTCTATCGCAAAAGGATTGTAAGTAATTCTTTCATGCCCAAGCTGTGTTCTTAAAATTATAAAATTTGAAATTAGTAACAAAAAATGCATAAATATATCTGAACATTAGTCCTAGTACATTTTTTAAATTTCTTTTTGTAGGTACATTATTATGTCGAACAAATCTTCCCATGCCAAAGTGAAAGCAAGTAGAGAGATCCATTGCAAACCTAACAGATCCAAAGCTGGTCAGAGCATGGGACTTAGAAAAATAAATGGGCCCTTTTATGTTATCAGTGGTGTACCAGAATAACCAATCAGTGGCATGATTGGTCACAGACGTATTAAAAATAAATAATAAATAAATTTATTGTCAAAAAACAGTACAAACTGCGTATGACCACATGGAGGACAATAAACTTTTTTACTCTCCGGAATGAAGCAAGTGACCATCCCATCAATTCCTATCAAGGGCCCTAAGGCAAAGGCGGATTCAAAAATTTCAGCAAAAGTTCCGAGATAAGATAAAAAGTTAGTTATAATACTAATAGAATGTCAATATGTTTGTAATTTTACGCAAAAAATTACATGTACAAGTTATTATCGAACTATAGATCATTCTAAGTACAGTGTATAAAAATCATAAGAGTTAAAAAACACTAAATTCACGATTTATTGTTACAATAAACACGCCCCTAGACAAAGCCTAGAGAACTTGTATAATAAATCCGCCTCTACTAGAAGGAAAAATGGAGAAAAACCCGGGCCAGGATGGGGCTACAGAATTTATGTACACAACCGTGCCAAAGTTGAGTACTCATAAAACTAAATTAATATGAGCCATATGACAACACAATCATGCAAGAAAATAGTTTTTGAAATAGTTATAAGTTGTTTAAAAAGTACTACAGCTATGGCGTGATAAAGTACAAGACGAATTTAACTTTTGTTAAAATGAATAAATATCATACATCACTGGATCAACTATCAGATTTTTAATTATAGACTTCTAATAGCGGTGGAAAGTACAACAAAACTCGCAGTAAAATACAGTAACCACCATTAGATTTGTAATTTTGTTGTGCATAAATAGAAGGGAAAAAATTGGTTTTATGAATGAATAATAATTTTCTAAAACCTGAAATGTTTGAAAAAGCGTCAGATTTTTGCGTGTTTTGCCCATACGTTGAATAAATTTATTTTTATTAAATAAACTAAGAATGACAGAATTCTTATTTAAGCGAATGATCAGTGTTTTGTTTGTGACGACAGTTATTAATTTCAATCCTCTACATGCAAAATATATTGAGTATAATGATTCTCACAAACAGTGCTAAAAACAACTAAACACATTATTGAGAAATAAAATTTATACTATAGCACTCAGAAGAATGCCATGATCACATTGTAGTTGAATGCAAATTACATCAATATTCAAAGTACTTGAGATCCCTTCAGCTTCTTGTGATTGTTAAAGGTGTTTATTTATAGATCATTTTAGTGTGTGGCCGTGAAATGATTTGTACTTCTGCATTCATGAAACTGAAGGGATTCATTAATAGAAATATGAATGAACTCTTGCATGAATAAATGGAACGAATGCATGAATGCATCTAAAAAGCATAGAATTATCAGCAAATAGTAATTACTGACTATGTTTTATCACTTTATGTATATCATTTTTATAAAGTAAAAAGGATTGGTTCCATATGTGAAAAACTCAAGATAAAATTGAAGATTCATCAGATAAAACAACTGGTTTAAAATTTTTGTTTCTACATTTTAAAAATAATTAAAAATACACTTGATATATCAGCACGTACAGAACCAACAGGATTACCTGAATTTACACTTTTAGTGATGTAGTTGATAGTTTATTCTATTAGTCTCTGTAGAGTAACTAATAATAAAGCCTTGTTGTTATGGTGTAATAAATTTATAAATAAAAGGTTTAACCTTGTAGACCAATTTATCAAACATTCTTACATAATTATCACGTTTAACAAATTTGACGATTGTTATTTAAATCAGTATGTCTCCTGTCTTAGAATGTAGAATAATATTGAAAGTAAGTAACTTTTAAATATAAGGAAAATTAGTCTTCCTGATAGAGTAATTAAAATGACGTGACAGCCATTCTGACATAAAGGAGAAGACTGCCATTCTACATAAAAGACACACATTCCCTGATAAACGATAAACACATCTCCTATTTTGTTTGCCATCCTACATAAAAAGTTCCCTGTATTCACTTTTGTGCTTTTCTGGTCTCTTTTTCTTCTCCTTTACTATAATTCCATTTAGCTTTATTTCTCCTTTTTTGTCAATATGTGCCTCTACTTTAATTTTTGCACATACAGAGCAACTGGAATTATTTCTGTTGACAGACTCAATGGATTCCGTGTTATAGCAGCCAGATATCTTTTGTAAACAATGTGTCTCAATAGCCCATAACTTTTCCTCAAAAGAGATTTTCGAAGACAATTTAATTTTGAAGCACATGAAGAAAGTTCACTCGCTGGCAATGAACTATCATACCATACTATGTCTTCCATTGAATGTGAAACAGTGTTTTTTCTTTACATTTGTATGTGGTTATCAATTTTTTTTCTTCTGAATTGTGTAATAGCTTGATTCAACGGGCATTAGTTCATTTTATAAAAAATAATAAAGTCAACGTATGTGCAAAAACCGCAAAGATAGCAAGCTTTTTGAAACAAATGAGATTTTAAAAATTTAAAATTAATTCATTAAATCTAATTTTTCACCTGTGTATATGCAAAACAAATGAATAATCTAATGGAATAACTGTATTTTCCTGCAATTTTTTTTACTCTACACAGCTATTAGAAATCAGGGGTCTATAATAAAAACTCGGATAGTAAAATAAGGTATTGGATAAAGGATGGTAAAATCATGTTAGGTTATTTGGAAACTTGATAAGAAATGTGAACACTGTGCACTTGTACCAAGTACACCAAATGCTAAGTCAAGTAACTTGCAAAAAGACAAGCAGACTGGCATGTATATATTTTTATTTTTGTTTCTTTCAAATTTCAATAAAAATATCATTATGAACAATAGTAGTATTATTTTTAAATATTATATTTCAAACAAGCTTTTTAAAATGTTTTATTAATATAATATTAAAAGTGAAATAATCGACAATGTTAATAATTTTGGCACTTGTCTTCACAAAATTTTACCTAAGTGTCCTTCAAATTGTTCTTAAAGTGTTGATTTTAATTTTGTTTTTAAAGTATTAAATATGGGAAGTAACTTAAAAAACATTTGTTTTTATCCTTCGTTTTTTTTAAATGTATTATTATGCATATTAGTTTTTCATAGAAATTTAAAATGAAATTTAACATATTGGTGCATGATACCTGTGCTGAGTGATGCAATGTATAGCAGTATCCTCACATTTTTTATTTTCTCAGCGTAGTATAATATTGAAGATTTTTCTTTCCTTAAACTTCTTATATTTCTGTATGAACCAGGTACAGTCACGTAAAAAGTTAAAAAGGGAATCACTTTCTTATTGATCATTAGAAAATTTGAAAGGTTTTTAAAAATTTCATCCATGCAAAAAAATTAAGAATTAGGAATATTACTTTACAAAATATTTATATACACATAATACTGTATGAGTATGTAATCTAATAATGTTGCTTGATAGAAAAGTTCACGAACCTTTAACTTTTTGCAGGATATACATATTTCACTTTTTGTTTGTAATGCTCTAAATATCCAAATAAATCTGATAGCTTATTCCGATGGAACTATGCACGTGTGAAAACTTCTACTGTGCAGTCAGTAGACAACATGTGTGTGTCTTAAGCTTAGAGCTAGTTTTACTTACAGTGTCGCATCCTTATTAAAGTACAGTCATCTTGCTGCACACCTTCACTCGAATCTTTCTTTACCAAATCCTTATTATATTGCTTTAAACTGGGTATTTTTTTCTTTTTTACTTTTACCTACAGGCTTCTTATTAAGTTTCAAAAGTAATTGTTTTAGTTAAAATTATCTCTTTTACGCCATTATTGAAAACATGCAGTCTGCCTAAAAATCTTATAGTATGTTGTGTTTCCTATAAGTGGTTTTTTTTGTGCTAATAATATATATCTGTTTTGTAATTTCTTCTTTTTCTTTAAGTTGTGTAAATATCGATTTGCAATTACACTGGTGGGGTACTTTTATTTTCTTGTAATTTTTTAAAAAAGAAATGACCATTTTAATGTGTTGTGCAATTCAATCAGTTACAATTCGCGGTTGCACTCTCATAGGAAAACGTCAAAATATCATTTACACCAAAAAATTTATTATTTGTTAAATTGATTATGTTTCTGATTAGCTATTTGTTTTTCAGCTTTCAGAGAAAACTTGTACTTATTGGAAACTGAAGAGAAAAAGGAGTTTAACAATATTTCAGAAGAACCAGAAACTTTGAGATCTGAGCAATGTGTTACAGTATTTAGCCGTGAGAAACGCTACGAGGGAAAATGCAATCCTTCAATAGAGAAGGGGTTAGCATGTGACATTCATCATCCAATGGTTGTTGAAGGTAAATGTCTTAAACGAGTGCCTAATAAACAGCTAAACGAGAATCCATTTTCGTGTTATATCTGCGATAAGTGCTTTCGTAAAAAGAACCATCTCAGAGAACATATTAGTACTCACACTGCTAATAAATTAATTTCATCCAAAGTCCTTAAAGCAGATTTCACTTATATGAACGAACAACAAAGCCATTTGCGAACTCACTCTGGAGAGAAGCCATTCTCCTGTGAGGTGTGTAGTGCATCTTTTTCTCAGAAGTGTAATTTGAAAAAACACAAACGAATACACACTGGAGAGAAGCCATTCTCCTGTGATGTGTGTAATGCAGCTTTTTCTCAGCGTGGTTCTCTCATACGTCACAAGCGAACTCACACTGGAGAGAAGCCATTCTCTTGTGAATTGTGTGATTCATCGTTTCGTAGGAGGAGACAGTTGAAAACACACAGGCAAACTCACACTGGAACGAAACCATTTTCTTGTGTTGTTTGTAATGCATCTTTTTCTGAGAACCATGACCTGAAAGTTCATGAGCGAACACACACTGGAGAAAAGCCATTCTCCTGTGATGTGTGTAATGCAGCTTTTTCTCAGCATGGTTCTCTCATACGTCACAAGCGAACTCACACTGGAGAGAGGCCATTCTCTTGTGAAGTATGTAATTCAACTTTTTCTCTGAAGGGTAATTTGAAAACACACTTGCAAACTCACACTGGAGAAAAGCCATACTTTTGTGATGTGTGTAATGCATCTTTTTCTCGGAAGGGTGATCTCATTCTTCACAAGCGAACACACACTGGAGAGAAGCCATTCTCTTGTGATGTGTGTAATGCATCTTTTTCTCGGAAGGGTGATCTCATTCGTCACAAGCGAACTCACACTAGAGAGAGGCCATACTCTTGTAATTTGTGTAATGCATCTTTTTCTCAGAAGATATATCTTATAGGTCACAAGCGAACACACACTGGAGAAAAGCCATACTCTTGTGATGTGTGTAGTACATCTTTTTCTTGGAAGGGTCAGTTGAAAACACACAAGGTAACTCACACGGATGAGAAGCCATTTTCCTGTGATGTGTAAAAATTATCATTTTCGCTTATGTGTAATTTGAAATTTCATGAACGCACTCAC
>NNCF01130032.1:667212-683408 GCA_002313205.1 Laupala kohalensis | reverse complement strand
ATTACTAAACTCAAATAATTGACTTGTGCTACATATCATGATTTCTAAGGTATTTACAACTACATTATCTCACCTTCAGTCAATTGCGTTTTCGGCCTCTGTATTGTGGTAGTTTTTTAATCTTTTGTTTTCTTTATATAAACTAAGTTACGAATTTTTTTCGACTAACTAACTTAGGAATGTTTATAAATTATTTATGTCGTACTCGACTTAAGATATTCACATATTAATAAGTTATATAATGAAAGTATAGAGGTAATATACATCAAACCAAATAACATGGAAATTGCAAATAGTGACGTACAAAACCAAATTAATTTTAATAACTTTTTTACTCAACGTAATAATAATATACAGACTTCATTTCATTTGTTTTATACTAATGTCAGGAGTTTACGAGAATTCCAATAAATTTGCAGCTGAATTGAGTCAAATCAAAGAAAAAGAGATTTTATTATACTTTGTGAGACATGGATAAATACCGATGAGATAGATTTTTGTAAAATACCTTATTATAACATCCTCGTAAAGTGCAATGACAATTATAGAGCAGGCGGAGTATTTTGCTATGTATAGAAGGATATACGTGCCACACAAATGCATGTTGATATGATGACCGCCGATTGTCTTTTGTGTAATATAAAAGCTAAAAATACATATTTTAAACTTATGTGTTTATATAGATTTAATTTTATTTCTGCGAATGAATTTAATAGTGAGTTAACACATCATGTTCCTAACTATAGCCCGAATATGATTTATTTGGGTGACATTAATATAAACTTATTACATGACAGCTTACTTACGCAAAATTATAATTACATATTAAATGTTCATAGTTTAGTCTCACAAATTAACACTCCAACTAGAATTACGACTGACAATGAAACTTTAATTGATCATATTTTTGTTAGAAATAGAAACATAGATAGTTTTGAGGTCTCTGTTTTTGACATAGACCTCACAGATCACTGTGTATTAGGATTAAGAAGGAACTGTCCTTCGAAAAATAAATGTAACAATGTAAGGATAATGTCAAATAATACAAAAATGAATAGAGTGATTATGGATTATGATATGCTAAAACGTAATCTGTCTCATTCTGATTGGAGTCAATGCTATATGTGCAATGATGTCAGTTTATGTTATAATGATTTTCAAAAAATACTAACAGATAATTTAGATAAGTGTAAGAAAACTATTAAATTCTCAAGATTAAGTAAAGCAAAGTTATTTACTCCTTGGATAAACTATAATATCTTGAATAGATTAAAACGAAGAAAAAAAAGTTAAGAATCGCCCATATGACTTTACCTTCCAAACTTATTTTAAAAAATGTACTGATAAACTTAGTAACGATATGGATTGTGTTAAAAGAGAATATTATAGTCGACAATTAAATAACTGCAATGTTGATTCTGCTCAGTATTGGAAGATTATTAATAAATTTACTGGAGTAAGTAAAAGCAAAACTGTTGACAAAATAGAGTTGGATAATGGTGATTTATTAACTGCTGATGCATATCTTATCGCGGAAGAAATCAGTAAGTATATTATCGCGGTTCAGGATCAAGTTCATGTTCACTCACAACAGGCTTATCTCTATTGTCAACTTCCGAATCTGCACACTTTCTTTATTAATCCTACTACAGATAAAGAGATTACACAAATTATAAAAAGTTTAAATAATAAAATATCATTCGGTGTTGATAAATGTACAGTTGAATGTATAAAAATGTTGCAAGTGAAGTAGCTCCTGTTTTAACCTATATTATTAATTTAAGTTTTGAATATGGTGTTTTTCCAGAGAATCTTAAAGTAAGTACAGTTGTCCCACTATTTAAAAAAGAATCTTCCTTTAAATTGAGTAATCTGAGGCCAATAAGCCTGCTATCAGTTTTCTCCAAATATTTGAACGACCTATGATATCATGGCTTGTTACACTTCTAGATAAAAATAATTTTTCCAGTTCTTGTCAGTTTGGCTTTAGGAGAGAAAAATATACAGAGGCAGCCATATTATACGTTACTGAAAGGATATATGATAATTTAAGATCAAAGAAAAAATTACTGGCATATTTATAGATTTCAAAAACGTTTTTGAATTGGTAAATCACAATATTTTGTTGCAGAAGCTAGAATTAGCAGGCATACGAGGAAATGCTTTAGAATGGTTTAGTATTTTCTTAAGCCAAAGAAGTCAACAAGTTAGAATTTCTTACAAGTTAAGCAATCCTCTTCTTATAAAGGCGGGTGTGCGTCAGGATTCAGTCTTCTACAACAGATTTCTACAACATTATTCTTGGTCTTTGTTAATGATCTTTTCAAACTGCCTTGGCACGGGTAAATAAGTGACTGTGCCGACGATATCGCCTTATTTAACTCTTTTAAAGACACTTTAATTTCATAGCAATTTATTACAGAAGATTTGAACATTCTAAGAGACTGGTGCATAATGAACAAAATGCAAGTAAATGTTTCTAAAACTAAATTTATTAACCTCAGTCAAACCAGTTTCGATTTTCCTTATGACATAGTTTACCAACATATAGATTACAACACAACTCATTCAGAATGTCAACTTATTGAAAAAGTAAAGACTTTTAAATACTTTGGTGTAGAATTAGATGAGAATTTAAATTGGAAGAAACACATAACCTTGCACAATGAAATGAAGTCTATAGTACGGAAGTTCTATTATTTAAGAAATTTTTGTAATGAGGCAACTATGCGGACATTATATTTCACACTTATAGACTCAAGATTACAATATGCAATACTACGCTGGGGTGGGACTTTTAAGACTTACATAAAGAAAGATCTACTCAAAATTACACAATTCAAATAATTGCTCATAAACAAAAATGAGACAGTTCATTCCCGATAGTCAGTTACGAAACTTACCAATTCAGCATATTTTTGCATTTAAAGTATTAACAATTTTTTATATTAAAAGTGACAATACAGGTACTACAAATCTTTATCATAACACAAGAAGTGGTTCCAATAGAAATTTCATGCTTCCCAGAGTAACAAAAAATATTTACAAAAAGATCCTTTCACTACATCGGACCAAAATACTTCAACCAATTACCACAAGAAATTAAAAGTTGTTCCTGGTATAAAAGTTTTTCATCAAAATTGAAAGAATGGATATTTACATTACCATATTTAACCTCTTTAAATTTCTGTTTAGCTTGATGATTTTGAATATTTCTTGAGGGTGAATACTGAATTTAATATATTTATGTTAATTTACACGGTCAAAATATAAAGATTTCATTTTGGTAACTTTTTTTAGCTTTGTTTTTGGTTCCTTTGTCTACAAATTGTAAATTGTAATGTAGTCTTAAAAAATTATATCTTAGCTGTATGTTAGTATTCTTGTTGTTTATTGACTCTGAATATGTCAAACGCCAAATTTAATTGTAATGACTGGATAAGATAATTTTTTTCATTTTTGTTGATATAAATTTCTCACTGATCACTACTACTGGTAACTGTGGTCAGTTATTTCTGAGATAATTATTTATTTTGTAATTATATGGATGGAAATAAATCATCATTTTCATATTTATTATATTAAAATATATTTTTAAAACTTTTTATTTGCGTATTCAATTATGTTTGATCATGGGAAAGACTCTTAACTGAATCAAAGCCAATATAATGATCTTTCTATATGATGATATATTCTAGTAATAAGTGGTACTTAATTTGTTGGGATGCGTTCTTGAGAATATTTCATTGAATAAAGTGAAATATTCATTTCTGAGTACTTACGTTTCCAATGATGTAGTGTGGATAAGTGTTTGTGATACGTGTATGACTGCTATCACTTGATTTGCGATTCTCCTCCTTTCTTCAATAGTAATGTTTTACAGTAAATAACTAAATAATTATTATATTTTGTGTCAGAAACATCAACAAGGACATTGGTAAAACAGGTAAACATAAAAATAATTATTAATATAAATCAGCATACTGTCTTGTGATTAAATAATTGAAAGTAACTACATAATTTAAAATAAATGTCACACGAGAAAGAGTACAAGTTATAATATAGATCGAAATGACTCGAAAATCACCTAATTATGGAGAGTCAGCAGTTAAAAAGTATGCAATTATTATTGGGCGAGAGTACAGTCATGCCTTAGTTTCTGTTCACTGTCTGCGGATGTGGTAAAGTTGGCGGTGTGCATCTGTAGGAAATATCTCAAGTCACCTCACCTTGTAATTTAATTCGATGTCAGTTGCGCAGACAGCTGAAACATTACGTGACTCAGCCTTAGGTTGCGTTTATTTCTCGCGATTTCTTTCTCCAGATAATAAGCAAAGAGAGATTTTTGAAGCATTGTTGAATAATGAAAATACAAGTTAAGGACTCCAAGAGAAGAAGATAGAAAACCATTTAGTTATTTAAAATTTTACTGTAAATATTGAATTAACAGCGCGGGAGGATTTCGTTACGATGGCCCCCTTCCATCTTCTAGAAAACAGCCTTGATCAGTTACAGTTGGAACCATTTACAAATATTTTCTTTATGTCGGTTTTCACATTGTTACATTCCATAAGTCATATCAGTCATGGTAACAGACGAGCTATTGTAAGTACTAAGTATTGTAAAAGTGAAAGTTTTCAATCGGGAAATTATGACGGAAATAATAGTTTTGGGGGTCGTTGGATACCAAAAAATTGGTTATAGAATACTGATCATATGTGTGCAATGATTCTGACTAAACGAGTGAAGTAATCTATACTAATATATTAGTGCGAAACGCGAAAGTGTGTGTGTGTCTGTCTGTTTCCTACTTGATCACGACTAAACCACTGAGCCGATTGTGGTGAAATTTGGCAAGGATAGAGTTTAAATGTTGAGAATGAACGTAGGTTAACTTTTATTTTTTAATTGTTCTTAAAAAAGGGAAATAGTTTTTGACAATAAGTGTCGATAAAATCCGGAAAAATGAGAGTAACATTTGCTTACGTTACCTAAACGGTTATTATTTTTTTGGTGGGGTTTTACGGCTCGTCGACATCGAGGTCATTAGAACCCTAAATCTTGTACAGGTAGGGAAAATGCAGTTACGCACTAGGGAGAGCCAACATGACTCTCTCCGCGTATGGGACTCACCGAATGACTCAACCATACCCACTAAAAACCCTCCTGAATTACAAGTCAAAACTCAAATATCAACATATCTCATTAAAAAGAAGAAGAAGAAAGAGGAAAATGAAAGATACCCTAGGGTCGGGATCGAAAAGAACAAGATGTGACCAAGGAAGGTCAGGAAAGAGATAAACTGTTAGAGATAGGTGACAACTATGAATGACAATATTATTTGCGTCAAGGAGTTCTACAAAAAAATTTATTTTCAACATATGTCTATTTACAAAAATTAACCCAAATTATATATAAATTTATTAAAAATAGAAGTGTTAAAATATATCAATTTTAGAGAGTAATTTAAGAAGGAAAAAATCATCTTCAAATTTAATGGATTATATGTTTGTGCATTTAACAAAGACAAAAAGTCTGTAAATCGTGAAATTCCCACGAATTTTAATGAAATGGTGCAGCCGTGGAAGCGAATATTCGACCGGTGCGGCTCCCGCGAGATGATGTGGTACATTCAGTCAAGTTTTGTATTAAATTGTATTCAGGATTTGTATTAACTTTGTATTTTTATGAATTTGAAAATTTAGGATACTGAACGTGTTTTAAAACCCAGCAAGTAAAAGAATTTTGATCTGACAATATAGATAGATTTTATTTTTGCTGAGTATGTATGTATTCTCGAATCGGACAACTAAGGACCACGATAACGATTGTTAGTAAGGTTCAGTTCTGTATGAGTTTATTTACTAGACACATCGTGAATTTTTGGGAGGGGGAACAGCGTCAAGATAGAATCTAGACAGAAGCTGTATCCGAGTATTACACCTGCAGTGTTAGTCGCAGAGGATGAACTTTTCAAACACCGCAGCTATATGAACTGATGCATAGAAGTGAAAAGTTACAAATTTTTCTTGCCCCACCGGGAATGAGTTGGTGACGAGCGAGCACACTGACACCGCAGTCACGGAGGAGCAATTCTTCCTGTACATAACTAAATTTAATATTACGGCAGCAGGAAATAAAAATATATATTTTTCTATGAAAAATGTAGACGTAACAGAACAATTCATACCAGTGTGTGAATACCAGGGCATTTAACGCACAGCACACGTCATTCAAGAGCTTAAGAAGGCAAAGGGGCTAAAGCCCCGCCACATGTAATTTAAAATGTAAATATTGTAAATAAAAAGCCCTGTTGAATTGAATTGAAATATTATTCCTGAGTAACATATGATTAGTCTAAGAGAAATCCTGGGAAAGAACGCTAGGCAATCAGCTAGTATAATTCATATTTTGAATTAAGAGTAGTTGTATGATCTCGAATTTGTATTATTTTTGATCCGGTGTACGCAACTGTTTCCTGATGTTGAATCGGGACTGTCCTTGATCTCTTGAGCGACGTACATTACAGCGGATCGGAAGATGGATACAATCCGTCGTTGCGGTTGCCTTGCGGGAACGTTGTAGTTGCGGTTGCATTTGATGTTGCAATCATTTCCCGCCATCAGCGCAACGTCTACGAACAACAGTGGCTGGTATGCACAAAACCGAAGGAAATGCTTTTACTCGGGTTGTAATCGTTTAGTTTCTATGCACAAATAGTAGAAGGTGTAGCATATGCTACGATAAAGCGGAGTATTCACTGTGAATCGAAGTAAACTCTGAAGGTAATGCGTCGAAAAATCATAGCATGTTAAGAAGCATTACCTCCAGAGCTTACGTTTTACGCATATGATCCAGAGTAGATACTTTTACTTAACATTTGCTTCAGTTTACTACGAAGTCAAAGGGGTTAGTATATGCTCCACCTTCTACCTTTTGTACATGTAAATCAAACGATTACTTCCTTAAACGTATCTTTATCTATAAAACATTGAAATGCAATGAGTAGTGCACGACAACAACCGCATCAACTCAGCGTCAGATAACGGACATGTGCACAGGGGTTTACTAGAGAGTACCTCACAAAGGGGTCCAAGGGTTGATGACGCGCAACACAAAGCCTCTCTCACTCAAATGCCATCCTCACCTTCACGTTGCGAGTCCTGTTATCGCGAACGAGGCAATGACGACCGAGTATTGGCGGGATAACCATACCAAATTTACACCGGGAGGAAATGCTTAGGCGGGCGTGCATAATAGCAACGCACGCGGGCCTGTGTCCAGGCCTTGAGGAGGCAGCCCCTTCACGGCACTAGGAGAGACTAGACCAATCACCTCCCCTCACTGAAAATTTACACCAATTAAAGAAACGAATGTGAGAAATATCCGGACAGATACGAGGACAACGTTTGCCATGAAAACGGTAACGAAGATTGGATATTGGAACACGAGAACTATGTATGAGGCTGGTAAACTCAATCAGGTACTGAAAGAAATGGAACGTTATAAACATGACATACTGGGATTTAGTGAAATTAAATGGGAAGGTTTCGGATCTCTGACCAATAAGGGCGGAACTTTTACTCTTCTTTATTCTGGAGTATCAACAGGTGAGAATAGAAGAAATGGCGTTGGGTTATTGTTAACACAAGTCTCCCATAGAAGTCTCATGGAGTAGCAACCTGTTTTTGACGGAATCATATCAGCCAAGTTCAGATCAAAATTAAGGTACGTTCGTTTAATACTGTGTTATGCCCCCACTGAAAGAAGTGACCTAGAGAGCAAAACTAATTTCTATATGAAATGGAAAGACACTATCAACAAAGCCAAGAAACGAGATAATGTAATGGGAAACTTAAATGCCAAGGTGGGTTGTGACAATCGTGGGATTTAACATGTAATACGTCCCCATGGAGTAGATGAAAAGAAAGAAAATGGAGAACTACTAATTAACTTGTATGCTGATCAAGATCTAATCTTAGGAGGAACATTATTTCCGCACAAATTATGCCATAAAATTACCTGGGTCTCTCCTGATCAAAATTCCGAAAATCTGATAGATCACTTTACTATAAAGAAAGCATGGAGAAAATCTCTCCTAGATGTACGCAATAAACGAGGCGCAGATATTGGGAGTGACCATCACTTGGTAGTCGCTAGCGTCAGGACGAAAATACTTACCTACACACGAAAATTTGAATCAAAAGACAAGACATTCGATACCGCTAAAATCAGAGAGAAGGAGGATAGAAACCAAACCAAACTCGAGTTGCGAAATAGGTACCAGGTGTTAAGTGAAATGAACACAGAGGATGAAGATGTGGAAACAAATAGGGAGACTCTCAATTGCAATTTACTGGACGTCAGTAAGAAAACCATGAGATACAAAGCGAACCTCAAGTAGGATTGGATGAGCAGTGAAACATGAATCTCATCGAACAAAGACAACTTCTGAAGCAAAAACATAATTTTTGCAAAACAAGAAGTCAGAAGGAAAAAGTCACTTCAGAGTGTAACTCAATTAATATATCTACTAAAATAAGTGCAAGGAGAGATAAGCAGAAATGGGTGAATAATGTTGCAGAACAGGCTGAAGTGGCTGCAGGTAAAGGCGAATTAAAGGAGCTTTATCGAATATCGGTCACTGTCTGGCGGAAGAAAACATTACATCTATCCACTAAAAAGCAAAGAGGGTACACTGCTCACAGGAGAAGACTACCAGTTGAACAGATGTACATAATTTTATCAAGACTTTCTGAACGGATCGGTTGCAATAGTTGACGGAAATGATAGCTCTGAGCCAAATTCTCAGCTGATAGAATCAGATATCAGTACAGCATGCCCTAGTCAAAACTAAGTTAAAGCAGCCCTGAAATCTATAAAGAATGGGAAACTCCGGGGAAGGACAATATATGCCCCGAAATACTCACAGCTGATATTGGCACGACAAAACGTATGTTGCATCCCCTTATTAAGAAAGTGTGGATGCAGGAAAAAGTGCTAGCTGATTTGAAGATTGGATTTTTAAAAAGGACACAAAATGCAATGTAAAAATTGGAGAAGCATATTGCTGTTGTCATTACCCGGGAAAGTATTATCGAGAATTATTTTAAACCGAATTGAAGGCTTATTGGAGATGAAGCTACGGAAGGAACAAGCAGGTTTTAGGAAGAACCGTGGTAGCCTGGATCACATAAACATCGTACTTATATTTGTAGATCAGAGTATAGTATGGAACTCCACTCCATACCTTATGTTCATTGACTTTGAACAGGCATTTGATTCCCTCGTTCATCAAAATATCTGGAGGGTATTAAACAGGTATGGAATACCACCAAAAATAGTAAATATCATACAAGACGTACAATGGATACACCTGCCAGGTAATCCACAATGGAAAATTGTCCAAACCAATTCACGTAACATCTGGTGTTCGTCAAGGGTGCATTTTATCACCATTTCTGTTTCTTTTGGTACTTGATGATGTAATGAAGAAGACAACGTCAAACGTGGAATTAGATGAATCCGTATGGAGATGCTGGGGGATCTTGACTATGCCGTCGGTCTGTGTCTACTTATCCAGCGTTTTAGTGATATACAGGAAAAAGTGGACTCTCTGTGGAAGGAACCCTCTGGTTCAGGCCTCAAAGTGAACGTCTCTAAAACGAAAGAAGTTAGAATCAGTGCAAGAGCTAACAGACAGATGAAAGTGGCAGATGAACAAATAGTGTGTTGATAAGTTTGTGTACCTTGGAGTGTTTATCTCTAAAACTGGAGGTTCTGATGAAGATATCCTCAATAGAATACACAAATCCAAGGCAGCATTTATAAATCTATATCCCATTTGGAGAAACCAGTGTATTTCAAAGAAACAAAAATGAAGATCTTCAGAAGTGTAGTTAAAACCATCTTATTATATGGAGCATAGATATGGAGATGGAATACCTTCACACAATCTAGGTTGCAAACATTTGCCTGAAAAAATAAGAAATGATGCACTGTGGAAATTGGCTGAAAAAAAGAACCTACCGGGAAACAACTTAAAAAACGAAAATGGAGATGGATATGTCGAACTCTTAGAAAGCCTGCCGATGCAATTGAGAGACAAGCGCTGGACTGGAACCAACACGGTCAGCGAGGAAGAGGGCGACCAAAGGGTACTTGAAGATCCGTCCAGGGGGAGATGGAGAAATGTGGTGTGACATCCCGTACTATATGGAAAGTTTTCACGGATGCCCTGTGCTCCATCGCGAAGTAACATGATTTAAGAAGAAGATTTCACGTAAAGATCAGTTTTCGAACAATTGCTTTTTTTTGTTTTTGGTTCAGAAAGTGAAATTATTATTTATTACATCCGCATAAGGTAAATTTTGATTGAATATTTAGTACAGACGGAGTATGATAATTTCTCACTGCTGCAGTGGCTCATCAGGTTACTGTTCCAAGAGACCTGAAAATCATTTATTAATGTAAATGCACGCTCTGAAATATATAGTTTTGAAAAAGCAAAATTAATACGAATAATAATAATATATAAGAGAACCGAAAACGAATTTTCATCTACGTAATACGTTTTCCCAAAGTAATTCCCTTAAACATTTTTCATGCGTACATCGTTATCCATTCATAAATTGTCAGTCCTATTATAGTCGTGCCTATTATTAACTAATCGTGTCATTTTCTGTAGAAATCATTCATCTCCTTATCCTGTTCGAACATTTAATTGTATTGGCTAGCCTGCTCTTGGCGTTAGATGTGGTTGTGAATGAGCTCTCTCTATTTTTCAGTATAATCTTTCTAATAATTTTATTTTTTCGAGTTTTTTGTGATCAGTAGTTGTATTTAGATCCCAACTTTCATTGTAGTGTAAAAGTCTTTGTTCTGTGTGAGTGTTAAGTGAAAAAACACTAAAAACATTTCCTAAGGTTTTCAAACTCAACGGACCAAATATAATTTCCTATTCTTTTCATTCAGTGCTTCATTCAAAGGTGTGATAAAGTTTACGTAAGTACAAACGGAATCATAAATTTAACTTCTTGGTGCATTAAAATTAATTATTTTGCTGTATTTAGATTTTCTGGTGCGTATACTATTACATCATTATTAACTTACAAATAACGTACTCTATTGTTGCACTGCTCAAGTTTCGTCGTCGTAAATAGAATTATTCCAATTTTTACCATTTGTTTTCATGATCTTTTTGTAGTTATTCATTACAATTTAACATAATATTGCCATAGANTTAGTTATTGTGGAATTAATTTATCTGCAGTTGTCATCCTAAATTATTTCTGTGATTTTAGTTGTCGGTTTGCTTATTTACTTATTTAAACCCTGCCTCATTGTTGCACCCAAGTTATCGTCAAAATTCATAGAATTATTACACTATTTTACAATTCGTAGTTCTTGATTCTTTCGTATTTATTTACATTTTAACACAATATACGGTATTTATTGTCGAATTAATTAATCTCCAGTGGTCGCCCTAAATAATTATTTCAATCATTTTTGTCGTCGGTTTGTTTGTATATTTAATTTATTTATTATCTCATTTGTAACTTCCGTAGTAATAAATATATTATTATACTGACATCCTTCATTCAGTGTTAGTTGTCATTTTTCGTGTATTCTCATATGCTTTTGTCGTTAACTTGCTAACTATCTCACAACAATAAACACTATCGCATTCCTCAACTCATTTAATTTAATTTTAAATTTATTGTCAAAAAACAGTACAAACTGCGTATGACCACGTGGAGGGAAAAAAAACTAAATTACTCTCCGGAAGCAAGCAAGGGACCATCCCATCAATTCCGATCAAGGGCCCTAAGGCAGAGGCGGATTCAAAAAAAAATTCAGCAAAAAATTCCTAGATAAGATAAAAAGTTAGCTGCGAGTTAAATACTAATAGAATGTCTATATGTTTGTAATTTTAAGCAAAAAATTACATGTACAAGTATTTATCAAACTATAGATTATTTTGAGTATAGTGTTTAAAAATCATAAGAATTGAAATAACACTAAATTCACGATTTATTGGTACAATAAACACACCCCTAGACAAAGCCTGGAGAACCTGTATGATAAATCCGCCTCTACCAGAAGGAAAAACGGAGAAAAACCCGGGCCAGGATGGGGCTGATCTTTAGAAGGCGTACAATGACTTGGTACAAAATATTGACACACGAATCAGTGCGCTGGAAGAGGTCAATAAGAAAACGATCGGCGGTTGGACTACAGTTAGAAATTCTCGACGTCCTTCCAACTGCTACCACCCGGTTAGACCAACGACACATGCACCACCCCAACTCTTCACTCAGAATAGGTTTAGTGTGTTAGATGACATGTCCCTGTTTCCTCCTTTACCTACTCGTTTCATTCCCTCCCGTCCAGTACCCAGACTTGTTCACACACCACGCACAGGTAAGCACAGCCGCTCAAAATCACGTAAAGTAGTGCTATCCAGACATGAAACCAACACTTCCACGCAGAAATCAATCGTGCTCATACTAGCTGATTCGCACGGTCGTCAGATGTCCTCCGTATTCCGTTGATAGCTTCCTAGCCAGTTCTCAGTCTCCGGTTTCTTTAAGCCAAACGCTCGTTTGGCTGAAGTTATTCGAGAACTGGACTCTTACACTAAAAAACTCACAGAGCGGGACACAGTAATCATCATAGGTGGGTAGAACGATATTAACTTGGGTGGTCATTTCAACGAGTCTGAACATCTACAGAAACTAAAAATGGCCTCCTTACACACGAACATAGTGCTCTCTAACCTGCCTCCACGCTTCAACGTTCCACAAATAAACCACTAAATTAACCTGGCAAACATCTACCTAAAACATCACCTGGTAGACAAAAAAATCACATTTTTTGATTTGCAACCACACCTGACTGCCAAGGACTTTACCCATCACTGTTTACACCTGAGACCGTCTAGGAAACAGCACTTCGGTTCTCTTCTAGCTTCACACCTCACCTCACATCATCCAACTGCCGCACTACCCACTCCTACACCTCCTCCTGCACCTACCTCATTTCCTCCTCCTCCTACCTCATCTCCTCCTTCTGCTCCTACCNTCTTCCTATCTCCACACCCATTTCTTCTCCTGTCCCCGTTCTTTCACCTACTGCTTCCTCATCTCGCACGTCCTCATCTATTCCTCCTGCCGCCCCCAAACACAGTTACAACTTGCGCTCAGGAGTACGATGTGGTACTCATAGGTGACAATCGTGTTCAGGTGCGGCCTTGATCCGGAACTAGAAGCTGTACCAATTTCAAATTCCTCTCCACAATCTAACGTCGATTCTATTTCTCGTGAGACACAAAATCTTTGCGAAAATAAAATAATTATATTTCATCATAATGTCCAATCCCTTTCAAACAAATTGACAGACATTGAAATTCTGGTACACGAAAGTCCATTTGATTTGCTATGCCTCACAGAGCATTGGCTTTCAACTAAGAACATCAACGATACTGCTATTTCTAATTATTATTTAGCAAATTCTTACTGTCGGCAAAATTTTAAACGCAAAAATCCCCACGGAGGTACGTGCACCTACGTTCGTAATGATATTTTATCTTCTCCACTGACAGGCTACGAGAACTTCTGCGTAGATAGTGTGTTCGAATTTTCTGCAGTTAATCTGACCGACACCGGTATTGTTGTTTTGTGTATTTATAGACCTCCTCAATCAGATCTTGACATATTTTTTCGGAACTTGGAAATTGTTTTAAAACATATCACACATAAATATACTAAATCTATCGTTATATGTGGCGATTTCAACATCGATTTCCTGAGTACATCCGACTCTGCACATTCACCAGTTAATCGATTCAAGAATCTTATCGACTCCTTCAACCTTATTACTACGATAAACGACCCCACTCGCCTCTCCGGCTCATCTCAAACATTGCTAGATCAAATTATAGTCAACAATGGAATCTCGTATCTCTCTGAAGTGTTTATCGCCGGATACAGTGATCACCTTGCTCAAGTATTGACTATTAATAATAAACTAAAACCACTTAAAATCCTTTACAAATTTACAAGAGAGTATAATGACATAAATAAATCCATATTTATAAATTATTTGCGCGAAGAAACATGGAAAGATGTGTATAATAACAATTGCCAAAACACCGACGACAATGTATTTATCTCAACATTCCTAAAACATTACAACTCTAGTTTTCCCATAAAACGCAAGTTAATTAACACAAAAAAATACAATAGATGGATCACCCTAGGGATAAGAATTTCTTCAAAAAACAAACGCCGTTTATATTATCTTTCAAAACGCTATAACCAGCCACCCGAATTCCATAATTATTTTCGTAAATATAAGACTATTCTTCGAAAAGTAGTCTATGCAGATAAAGTAATGGAAAACGACAGGCATGTACTAAAATCGAACAACCGGATGAAAGCCATGTGGAATATGGTTAAAAATTACACATCAACTTCTGAAAACCGCAAAGAAAATGTTCCTTTACTAAACGATGGCAAAATCGTAACAAATCCTCAGGACATGGCAAATTTGATTAATTCTCACTTCTCAGAAGTTGGTAAAATAACGAACTCAATATATCCAAATCAATGTCCTCCAATTATATCCACTCGCATACCCAATTCTATGTTCACTTCCGAAACTAACGCCAGTGAAGTCATGGGAATCATCAGCTCCTTAAAAAACAAATTTTCACGAGGCATAGATGATATACCTGAGTTTATTGTTAAATCTTCGTCCCACGCTATATTAAATCCACTCGTAAATATTTTTAATAGTTCTTTATCGGAAGGGGTGTTTCCCAATATATTTAAGAGAGCTAAAGTGAAACCTTTACACAAGAAAGGTAACAAACTTAATATTGGAAATTACCGACCAATATCTCTACTACCCACTTGCTCAAAAATCCTAGAAAAATTGTTCTATAAGTGTCTTCTAGATTTTTTATTAAAAAATAACATTCTCTCTGACGATCAACACGGTTTTAGGAAATCCTTTTCCACTACAAGCGCCATATTTTCCTTCTTAAACGATGTTACCACATCTCTAGACAGTGGAGAAAATCCTCAGGGTGTTTTTCTTGACTTATCCAAAGCATTCGATGTCATCGATCACGGAATTCTCCTTACCAAATTGCATTCTTTAGGCATTCGTGGACTTCCACATCAATGGCTAACTTCTTATTTAAAAGATAGATATCAACAAGTAGAAATATCCTATACTAAAAATAAAATACTTGAGCGTTGTCTTTCAGAAACAAAGCCACTTACTTGCGGAGTACCCCAAGGATCAATTCTCGGCCCTATACTCTTTTTATTGTATGTGAACGACATGTCATCATCCACATCAGATTGCAAAATGGTTCTTTTTGCTGATGACACTAATTTACTATGTAAACACGCCAATGCTCAAAAAGTTTTGTCTAACCTTTCGACTTGGTTCCATGCAAATCGTCTCATTGTAAACACTGACAAAACAGTGTCTATGTCATTTCACAATAGTATCACAAAATCTTTACCCCAGGTTTCTCTTTCTTTAAACGGAACACAATTAAAAACTGTTACGAATACAAAATTTTTAGGTCTCCATATTCAATACAATCTCAAATGGAATTGTCACGTTGGCAATCTTAATTCCCAATTAAGCAATTGTGTTACGCATTCCGAAACTTAGTTAACGCAGTTAGTCCACGTATTTCCCGTTGCGTATATTTTGCAAACGTTTACTCCCATTTACGTTACGGCATTACCTTCTGGGGTAATTCCGGTCAGAGTATTCAAACTTTCAGAATTCAGAAGAGGATAGTTCGGATAATTTGTAAATCTCACCCCCGAAACTCTTGTAAACCTTTATTCAAGGAATTAAATATCTTAACACTTCCCTGCATTTATATTTATGAAACGTTCCTGTTTGTTAAGACCGAATAACTATAGTCCCGCCCTTGCTTCATACGAAACAGTCTCGTTCACGAACACAATACTCGCAATAGTAATAATATTCATCGCCCTAGAGTGTCAACTACTCTTTGCCAAAAAGGACAATACCATTCGGGAATCGTTCTATATAATTCCCTGCCCAAGATTATAAAAGACATTATGAAATTGAATATCTTCAAATCCGCAGTTAAAAACTACCTCCTGCACCAGTGCTTTTACACTGTAAAGGAATTTATTGAA
>NNCF01130032.1:638807-667084 GCA_002313205.1 Laupala kohalensis | reverse complement strand
GCCCCATCCTGGCCCGGGTTTTTCTCCGGTTTTCCTTCGGGTAGAGGCGGATTTATCATACAGGTTCTCTAGGCTTTGTCTAGGGGCGTGTTTATTGTAACAATAAATCGTGAATTTAGTGGGTTTTTTTCAACTCTTATGATTTTTATACACTATACTCAGAATAATCTATAGTTCGATAATAACTTGTACATGTAAATTTACAAACATATTTACGTTAAAGTACAAACATATTGACAATATATATGTATTATAACTTGCAGCTAACTTTTTAACTTATGTAGGAACTTTTGCTGAAATTTTTGAATCCGCCTCTGCCTTAGGGCCCTTGATCGGAATTGATGGGATGGTCCCTTGCTTGCTTCCGGAGAGTAAATTAGTTTATTGTCGTCCATGTGGTCATACGCAGTTAGTACTGTTTTTTGACAATAAATTTATTATTGAAAAGGGCTTTATCTATTATTTACAATATGGTTGCAATTTAGATTAGTTTTGGCGGGACTGAGGGCCCGTTCGCCTGTGATTTGTCCCTGTAGATGCCGTGGGCTGTGCTTACAATATCCTGGTATTCACTCTTAAGGAACTTGCCAGTTACGCCTTCTGCACTTTCAGTCATAATCGTGTACGATTTAGCAATATATTCTAATGTTAAAGAAACAAAATAAAGTTTAATTTATGTAATTTGCCACATATATAAATGTAATAGAATTGCATCTTATGGCAAATGGTGTGTTTGTTAAGCACCGTTGGGAACCACGGATAACCAACGATCAGGATAAGGAACATATTTACGTATTCTTACGTATTTACACATATATACAGAGTTACACAATACACTCTTACTGTATCTCTAAGTATTATACATATTTATATATTACACATCATTAAATATTTACAAATCACTTTTTCGTTTCTTCGTTTCACTTTTTCATTTCCTACAATCATCTATTTTCATTCCATCATCCACCAGAATTGAAGGACCTGTAACAGAATTAAGGAAGGCTGGCAGAATCATTCTCATCCACTACTTCTAACTCAGCAATTCTTTTATCTCTCTTTCCGCTAACTTTACTGAAGAAATTTCCAAGGAGTTGCACTATCGGTAATCGATTATCCCTCATGGCTTTGATACCTAATGTTTCATCTCGCACATAGCAACATGAGGATGTGGTATCCTTTCCTATAAACACTTTTATCTTTCTGAATTATAATTTATTCACTAAAATAATATATGAATTGATAAACTGTAGACAGTGAGTTTAGTAATGATTTTACATCTTGGTCACTCAAAAATTATATCATACTTCGACTCCTGGTTTAAATCATATTTTTAGTTTTAAGAATAGATGCTACACAGTTTATATGTTTGATAGTTTTTCTCTCCTTATCTGGTCTATCACACCACCTGTGCCAATATTCATGTTCTTCGTTTACATGTATGCATTTCAACTATAATTTTCATGTTATACTTCTCCATTTACTTCTTTTTCTCTTCACAATTATTTCATCTAGCATTTCATCATTAAACTCTATTCAATTATTTATCTAAAGTTTCATCATTAATTTTGCCACATATAGATCTCAATCAGCACTAACAACCGATAGTTCCACTCGTCGCTAGTAATCATAATAAGCAACATATTAGAATACTCTACAGTCTCTTTCTACCCATCTTTTCAGAACCATTTCATATCCTATAGAGTAACATTCCTTTAGCTTTAACAAATGCATATTTAAAATCGGGGGTCAAACGTGTTATGCACAAAGTGCGAGATCTTAATTTTGGGACGACAAGTCTCACAAAATCTTTTTTCCAATTCTCGACTACTTCATCATGGTGTAAACTAGAATTTTAATTTTTGACTGTGACGTATTATCAAACTTGAATAATGAATTTTGATAATGAAGTGTCAACTTTTCCGGAATGTTTAAATTTGACGATCTATTTGACCTTTTAAGACATCCTTCTCCAGTAAGAGTGTTAATATCGGAAGAGTTCATTAATAAAAAGTAGGTTGTTACTAACTTCGAAATGAGAACCCACGGGAGAAAACATAAAATGGCTCGAGGAGAAGCTTTGAATTAAACTGGCAGTTAGCTCAACTCCGGACCACAACTTTCCCTGCAACTTTAATTCGTCCATAAGTAATGATATCGGGATCGGCAACTTGCTCCCCTGCTCTCTCTTCGCGTCGCACACCCGTTGCGAAGCTCGCCTGCTCTCCACTGTGAACATGAGACTGGTATTTACAGTCTTCCGCTCTCCGATGGTCGCGATCAGCGACGTGGGGTATGAAAATAGAGCGACGGTGGGCGACGACAGCCAGTGTTTCTAAAGCGGCACGTACACGGGGCTAGTGAATGCCGCTTTTCAACACCTCTTCGTGTCTCGGCACAGTGGAGTATATAGAGACCAAAAGTGTTTCATCCGGTAAATTTGGTGAATTATGACGAAAAATCATTTTTAATTAAATAAACAAATGCAATGTTCATTATTAATGTTAAGAAAATGTATATAAAACTTTTTTTATTTTTTAAATATAGATTTGATACATAACCTCTCGATCAAAAATACATTTAACTTAATATACCATTTGTTTATATACTTATAAACGATAATTCTCCATAATTCATCAATTTCACGGAATAAAATAATTTTGGCCAGGTTTCGCCTCAATTTACTCCACTGTGTGACGTCACGAAGCAGTGTTGAAAAGCGTTGTTCACTACCCTCGTGTACATTCCTCTTAAGGGAAGGAAACTCGAAGTGGTAGACGAGGAGAGTAGGATATGGATTTATGACCAACGTTGAATGTACGCGACATCTCGCTTATGTAGTGGAAGAAAGTGGAATTCTTCTGAGGATTTTGTGTTGCCATTAAAAATAATTCAACTACCTTAAAAAATAATGTCTATTATCTCCTATTTGGAGCAAAGAAACGTGAGCATGGTTTAATCAGCATGTTAAAAGATAGGCTTAAATTTCTCGTGGTTTAATTAAAAAACTATAAAAATTCGGAATATGACGTAAACTTACCGTATGCTATCCTGATGGTGGGGCTGCAACCTGTATTGGCATCAGACCACGATTTGCATGACGTTAATACATATTGCACTTCATTGACATCTGGTGTTGATTTTTGCTTGTACTTTAGAGTCTTGTTAATGTTAACAGGGTACACCACAGGAAGATGAGATTGATATTGGGTGAAATGAGGTTATATTATCCACCTAGATGCGTCACTTTACTCGTCATTGGACCCCAACCGATACCAATGGGTCCTATCAAATTAATATGCACATAAAATGAACCTATATGATAAACATTGTGTCACACAAGAAAAGATCTGTCCTAATATAAACCCTATGGTACACACTAGGAGTTTTTGAATGCTAGAACTCAGCTAACAGATGATTTCTCAGCTTACAGACAAGGAAGAGTGATAGTTTATAGGCCATTTATTACTTGTCGAAGTGATATTAAAATAAGAGACTGGTTTATGGGATGAAGAACGACCTACTTCTAGTTTCAGCTGAAATACATAATGCGTACACAATGTCTTACTAGGCGTGAGCGAAGAAACTTAGTTCGCAGATATACAGATTCCTGTGCAAGGAATATAATGATTACCACTTTGACCAGATCTTGAATTGCATCCAACACCTTGTTGTCCAGTTTGAAGAAAAATTTGAAATTNATATATATATATATATATATATATATATATATATATATATATATATATATATATATATATATATATATATATATATATATATATGAATTCCCTTCCATAAGCCATTATGACATGTAAACGTTTTTTCTTATTTTTCTGATATGTAAAAGTATTTTCAAGTTTACGCAGTGAGCTTATATGATATATCGACACGAAATGAAATAATGAAGTTACTTAAAACTGCTCAACATAAAAATTGTTAGAAATTGAAAGAAGTGTTTATTAATAGTTATCAATACACCCAAATTAAGCACACCATCCATTCAATTCTCAAATACGAAAGCACTTTACATATCACTATACTCTTCTCATTACTTTCAGGCATTTGTTGCCTGATGATGATACAATACCAGCATAGAAATGTTACATAGAGGATTTTAAAAAGTTAAGTTTCTAATGTTTTCGTATATTGACTTTAATTGAACTGTTATGTGACGTGCAATCCTGAAATTTTATGAACTGTCTGCTTCGGTCGTGTTGACAACTATTGATCCACGCATAGACGAGATTAAAAATTTAAGTACATAGAACCCCTCTTAACCGGTCTGGTCGGGACTGAGACCGTTACCGGATACCCGTTTGGCCGAGCTTATCGTGAGAAATCGATTTTCGTTCAAAAAAAACCTACAATTTCACCAGGTTATCATAAATAAACAAGCAAATGAGATATCATTGCAACTCATTTTATTGCACTGTGTACATACATAAACGAACACGAAAGAAAATTAAACATTACGAACTTACATAAACTTATAAACCTTAATATGTATTACATATACTGTACAAGCCATTGATTGAAAAAATGAGAAACCGTTTATTTTTTTATTACATTTCAAAGATTTTTTGAAAGTTAAGACTTCATTATCGAGCGTTCAACACGTCCAATACCGTTGTATCTAATTGTTTCTCGAAATAAAAAGAAACTGTACCCCGGGATAATTCGGGTAATCCGAGGAACGGTTTATTCGAAACCGGTTAAGGGAGGTTCTACTGTTTTTTTTGTTGGTTCATTTTCCTTTTTTACGTTTACTTCCACTACGCTCTCCTAACCAAGGTTTCGAAAGTATAAGTAACTAAATCCATATTAAACACCTATTCACGCCTTGAAATGAAACTTGGCCACTTGTTTTTGCTCCGAAAATGAAACACCCTTCCCTCCACAAGCCACCGGTTGCTGGGTGACACCTCTACTTTGGCACGCGTTCGCGCTCAGCAAAGTAATTACCTCCCTATAATTATGATTCAATCGCCTAGTAATCAATGAACTCGCTGGCTCACGGAGAGGGCGAAAGCGTTTGCCACCTGGAGGGCTGCGCTTGTGCTGCCACCGCGCAGTGTTCGTTCGTACAGCATCTTCACTCTGCGCATGACTGTTGACGGATCATTGTCAGAACAGATGAAGCCCTGCTTTCCATCATCTGAACATCGAAAAGGAAGGTCTTGGAATTCTACGCGTTACGAATGAATTGTAATGTATAAATGCGAAACGTGAAAGTGTCTGCCTGTTCACTACCTGATCACGTCTGAAACACTGAACACTGAACAGAACGTGACGAAATTTGGCAAATATATATTAAAAAAGAACAAAGATTAACTTTTAAATATACAATGCGCAATAAGAAATATAGAAATGTTTTTGATGACAAAAATCGATAAAATCAGGAAAGAGAGAGATTTGCTTACGCTGCCTAAACGGTTAGAGATAGGTAACAACTATGAGTGGCAATATTGTTTGCCTCAAACAGTTCTACATAAAAGTCCGCGACAGCGTATGTGTATCTACAAACCTGAATTATCGATAAAACGTTATTAAAAGTAGAAGTGTTAAAATACTTCAATTTAAGAGAGTAATTTAAGAAGGAAGAAATCAGTCATCATCAAATTTAATGGATCATTGTTTCTGTACATTTAACAAAAATATAAAACGTTTTTAAATCTAAAATTCGACGAAAAATTCAGATCTTTAATCAAATCATTTCTCGGAAATGAAAATTCGACCGGCGCGGCTCCCGCCATAGGGTGTTGAGTATAAAGTCAAGTTTAGTATCAAAATATATATTATGATGAATTTGAAAAATTCGGATGCTGTACATGTTTTTAAGAACCAGTAATTGAATGTATTTTGATCTTACAATGTAGATAGGTTTTATTTGTTCCCGAGTAAAAGAAGATTAGTCTAAGAAAAATCCCGGGAAACAACGGGTGATCAGCTAGTTTTAAATATTTCAAATTTTTTCTCTCTTATTAATTGTACCTCCGAATCTTTTATACTTAAATATATTATACAAGCTTTATGTGGTATTTTTATAAATTACTTATAATTAGACACTAAAATATAAATAATGTCAAAAAAGCAGTTATAAGCTGCGTATGACCACGTGGAGGACAATAAACAAATGTACTTTCTGCAAGCAAGCAAGGTACCATGTCATCAATTCTGAGATTAAATGAAAGAAGACTCAAACGATCCTTCTCATAAGAGAGACCATATTAGATGTCTTAAGGACGGTGAATACCGAGGACCAATGTTTTAAATATTTTACAGAATTTTGGTTATCTAAAAGAAGTTAACTGTTAGACAGAAGTTATTTTGTTTAGTTCGAGGAAAGTTTGTTGTTGAAGGTGAGTACTTGGTAAAATCAAACCACTGATATATCTGAAATCGCCACAAACGTAATAACATGTCCTTATTGTGTTTTCAACTCGAGAAACTTTCCTAACCGCCCATTTACATGAAAAAATTGCCATTATAATTCATATAATTCATTCAGTCTTGTGGAGAAAACACTTATTTTCAAAAAATGAGCAACATTTAAATAAAGGTTTTTGTAAAAGAAATGATGGAAGTTTACATTCATTTGTAGTCAAATTTCCGTAATATTTTTTAATTATTTTTATTTATAGGTCACCAGATATTTTTGAAAGATAATTCACTTTTTTGACGGTGATGTGTGTTAATCACGAGTCCGATGCGCTTAGCCGCCATGTTTTCACATGCTCTTATGTATTTTAACCAATTCAAGCGAGTTCCTGCTTACTGTTTGTTCTATACTATTAACTGATAGATACTAATTAATTCACGTTTTTTCATTGTTATTCATAAATTGTGTTGTTTTAAATTCAAATATTGTTGTGTTTTAAAACAAAAATAATAATAATATAGATAATAGTTTTACTTTTCCGTGATTTGACTAACTTACCTTAATATAGTACTCAGAAAGCTTGTTCTCTATTTTCATCATTCGCCTCGTGCCTCTGTTTTATTTGAACACGAAGAACGAAACACGACGATGTCCCGGACGCAAATAAATGAGTTGTGGAGCCATTCCTTTCCACATGGAGGACTGTGCTGAACTGCCCGCCCGCGCTTCGGAGCCCCCGAGTTCGGTGCAACGGGCGCGTCGCGAACGAGGCGAGGCGAGGCGAGCGACGCGATTGGGCGCCGCCTCCGAACGCCTCTTAACTGCTCCGAAGTTTTAACGACTGCTGCTAATAGGTCTTCACCGCGCGAATTTCGATACCCGACCGGTGTGTCGGAGACGACGTCGGCGGCGCGGGGGGTGTCGGCGAGGTGCTCTTCCGCACAGGTCTCTCGAGAGAAGAATCCATTAAGGGTTGAGCGGCGACGCACGGCGACGCCAACCCCAATTACCTTCGTATGGCGGCGAGGGAAGGGCGGCAGCGGAGGCGCCCTTCGGAGAAGCGCTTGTCACGCGTTCAGCCCAGTTGATGCGCTCTTCGGATTCACTAATTGAGATCGTCCAATAAGCACTCGAGCACTTAAGTAAATGTTGAGTTTTGGGTCCTTATGGAGCAGAATGCTCTTTTGTCATTGCGGATACAAAAAATGTTTAAGAATTTATATTTAATTCTGTGTGGAGTGGAATCTGTGACACCTAATGGCATGATTCTATGAAAATTACATCTTTCGCGAGTAGGAATATTAGAAAATGTATAACTGTGAGGCAGTTTTGCAAGTAAGTACTTCGCCACTTCTACAATGGTTTTACTATGAACTTGAGTGTGTAGGTGCATATTTTGTGGTCAGGTCATAGAAAACTATACTATATCTTCTCACATTGTGTTTACAAAAATATGCCTTTGTTTAGGTTCGGTTTCAAAATAAGAAATGAAATTTGTTAAGTAATGTCTTCTCGGTTGTTTTTGTTTCATATGGAATTTTCGACGATTCAAGTAAATTCATAAACAAGAAATTTAAAAAATGGATTCAAACTAAAAGTGTTCTATATAAACGGAAGAATATCCATAAAAATATTTTCTTTTAGATTTTTTTAAATTTCTAATTTAACATTCATTAAAAAGCTACCAATTTTTTCAATATTTTTCAAATTCATGCTTGAAAGAAAATTCGTAACGTTTTATTTATTTTGCGATTTTACAGGACTAGAGATTTAATTACAAATGAGATTTTTTATAAATGAAAAAATATATCAAATTCGTTCATTTTTTATTCACGTTCTGCTTGGAATTCCTATCGATTATTCGATGCTTTAAATGGATGTCGTTATCAGAACTAAATTGTTTCAACCCTCTATGCCAGTTCCCATAGTCAAATTGAGCGTGGTCTGCTCCTTTGTCCTCAAACAGCGGCAGGGAATCTGATTTTATCTTTGTATTTACATAATTGATCAGGCAGTCGCTCGTGCGCTCCATTGCACACGGCAGCGTCAAGATGAAAAGCACGATCAGCTATTAGCCGGATTAGACGGGACGCGCTGACGCCTTCCCTGAGTCCGCTTCCCTTCTCTTGCGGCCAATTATACCCTTGACATCTCAGTGTCTTGACTCTTCCTGACTTTGACTTTGAGCAACTTTCGTCCTTTGCCTGGAATCTCTGTTTTGTCGTGTTCTCAAATTGTTTCCATCACTGCATCGTTTCTTTCTGTTTTTTTACTTCTCGACTTTTGTTTGGTTACCCTTTCCTTGTCCAGTATACCGATCTTTCTTTGCATTTTTTTACTTTCCAATTATGTAAAAGGAAAGTATAGATATATATCGAAAAGAAAAATCCGGGTTCTCTTCAGATTTATACGAATTCGTTCCAGGACAGTCTACTTTCAATTTGTTGCGATGATGTCGAATATCGTATGTGTGTGTGAAGAACTTAATTTATCCCAAAACTCACGAACAAATTAATGAAATCAAACCGAAATAGAGAATAGACTTTGGGAATAGAAGTCTATTTCTGCACAGCTCATTCCGACTTCATTTACACACCGCACTCCGGTTTCTTAAAAATAAAAAAATTGAAAAAATGAATATAAACATTTCATGGCACATTAAATTATGCGTACAGATTGCTAAGTAGCATTTCTCTACGTCGCACTGTTTCCGAGATACGTCGAAAAATTATTACGCAAAAAAAATAAAAAAAGAAGGAAGTGGATCTTGGAGGCGCGTTGTTTAGATCAGACTGTGGGGCAAATGCAAGGAGTTCAGGATTGAAGATAATTTCTTCTATCTGTAGTTGAATGAGGTGGAATGAAATTAGGTAGCAATTTTTGATATTTTTCAAGGACGAGTAGTTTTAAGAAAATGCCAAATTTTATGTGAACCCCGATGAACGCTCTCCGAATATGGATCAATTGTCAATTGTCACGAACTGATCCAGTAATTTGTCAATTACTGTAGATAGTTCAAAATGATGTTGAGTATAAATATTTATACACATTGATCTGTTCAATACGTTATTTTATTTATAATTATGCCTGTTTTATTTTTATGTATATTTTTTTGTCTTAGTTTTATTGCTAGTAGGTCTCATACTACGATAATATATCTTGAATTATTATAATTGAAAAGTTGAATGGGCACACACCAGTTTTTTTTCATTTTGTTAGATATCAAAGGAATTTGGATCATTTTTAGGGTTAATCAAAATGTTTTTAAGTTATAATATATCATGGTTCAGGCTGCTACAATCACGTCTCCATCTTCACATACTGTTCTTTTTCGTTCCGGACAAAATTTGAAACTTTTTTCTGGTGTCAAAGCGGAATATCTTTGTCCATCTATATCAGAACTAATTTTCCCCGAAGAGATTCCTTTTCTCTGGTACTACTTCCAGTTAAATGTTTTATCTTTCTCCTTAACTCCTTCTCTCATCCTAAGCCACAGAATTCTCCATGACAATAGTCCTTTCGTTAACTGATTCACCTGCTAATACCCCTGGGTCGTATCGGTTTTCCATCGTATTTTGCGCAGCTCAGACTTCGCACTCGATACTTTGTCTCCTCACATTTTCTCTGCAGCAAAGTTCTACCGCGCCAAGGAGACTAGAAACTTCCTCACAGTTCACCTGATTGCGCCCAAAGATAATCTCACGGGATAATTACTAATTAGAACTGAAGAGCGGCTACGGTCACGCAAGATGTTCAGCGACATCCCGTGGGATTCCCCGTGCAGTGGAGCAACAGCTGAACGCTGTGCACCGAATGGAGGTGCACAGGAATGTGCCCATGCGTGTATATACGTGATAAAGGAGAAATAATGATGTAATTGTTCCGTGAAAATAGTACTACAATGAAATAAATGTTGAAGAAATACTCAGTTTCCTGTCATAAAATAACAAATCTATTAAAAAATAATACTTTCGTTGAAAGCGCAGCAGTGAAATACGAAACATCGTTACATATTTATGTTAATGCAATAAAACTGTGTAATAATTATTATAATAGCATCTTAATTTATAATGCAGAATAAAAAAAGGCAGAACTTCCATTAGGAATTGGTGTGACAATTATTTTGCAGGTGACGTTACAATTCACAATAGCATAATATTAATTCATAACATGATATTAATTGAAAAAAACATTATCATTTAAATGAAACTAAACCTACTATTAATTATTATTTAGGTGCTAGAAAATATTCCGAAGGTAAAATTGAAAATAATATTTTTTTTTACATTGATTAGTTTGGTTCCGCTTTAAGTGATTAACTACATAATTAACTATTTAGCTAGTTACAGTAATATATATATATATATATATATATATATATATATATATATATATANTATATATATATATATATATAAAATTATTTTTCTACTAATGAAGAGTCATATGTCAGAATTGGATTTGGGATTTGCAATGCTATCTAACGGCCGATCGAATCAAATCAAATCAGCTATTGATCGAAATAGTGATTGGCATCAGATCAGTAATATACCAAACTAATTAAGAAAGTTTTTTATCAGCAGGAGAGAATCATCTAGTAAACATTATTTCATATTATTACCTTATTCATCTATTCTTCAATGTTTTATCATCTGCCTATGTATCTAACCCAAAACTCTTCAACTGGAGCATTTTTATTAAATCATAGTTTACAATCTTCTAACTGTTCAATGTATGTAGTGAAACTGTAGTGAGCTAATAAATAAATAAATAAATAAATAATAAGCTAATATTATGAAAATGTAGAGCTCCAGTAATCAAAATAAGGAATAATAATTTCTTTTAATTATCTCTCCAAATATCAACGACTGTTGTGGCGGAACCTTTGGATTTCGTACAGAAAAGTTTTTCTTACAAAATCCATCTGTAAATCAGAAACTTGTCACGTTATCACCGATCCAACGTGTTATCAGTGAGTATACTCATTCATAAAACAATATTGAACCTCACAGATAAGAGTGGAGTGAACTCCCATTGTGATATTTCCTTTCGCGGAACATCGTAATTAGTATTTATACAAAATTTATCGCTAAACGTTTTGGGAAGTGGATCTATCATTTTGAGAAACTAGTTAATGCATGATACTAGAAATCAAATGAAAACGTAGAATGCGTCTGTACTGAGTAAATTTGACTAAAACAAACAATAAGAATTCTTTAGCGTTCCCTATCTGTGCAGTAATGTATGAATACAAATACCCATCACGCGGTGGGATGTGATACGAAGCAATGGAGTTAGATCAAAATCATTTCCAGCTAAGACTAAACGCAGACATGTAACTATGCAGATTTGGAACAGTTGAGATTGTTCTTCTGATGTGATTCGATGCAGCGAATACAGTGAACGACGAGAATGGTGCGACCTCATATTAAGTGCATTGGACACGCTAAAAATTTGAAGACCGAATAAACATGATTAAGAATAGCTGATGTATGCCTAGTGTAAAATTAGTTTAATTTTTTATGTAATATTGTCGGAATAAATTATAATTTGAAAGATATTTTGGTCGTGACAAATGATATGGAAATGATCTTCTGAGGATTTTTTAAAAAAACTTTTGGTAAGGCAGCTTTGTTTGTGGAAAACTTAATGGGTAGAATAATATTTTTATAAGAAACTTTTCTTTGCGTTTTTGTCAGGAACGGTTGATAAAGAGTAAAGATAGATGCCGTTATGCGACGCGACTAGTTAATAATTCCCAGTATATTCCCAATGTATTACTCGTTTGAAACATTTCATTCACCCACTCATTTCTCCTTTTCCATTTTCATATATTTTCCACTTCAGAAATTGATTTTCTGAGAAATATACTCTCGTGATTTCGCGAGCGTTATTTTCTAAACAGAAAATCGTCCCGCTTCGTATCTTGTCGCGGACGTTCCAAAAGATTCAGATTTTCCAAAAGATAAATTGAAAGGACTTGATTTATTTTCAATAACGAAAAATATTATTCAAATTCCATAAAATGTCGTAAGCTTTTAATCATTTATTTCATTACATTGAAAGGGTCTGTTTTAATTTAAACAACAAAAAATATTTGATATTTTTCTAGGACGAGTAGTTTTAAGAAAATATCAAATTTTATGTGAACCCCGATTAACGCTATCAGAATATTGCGGTAATAACCAGTTTCTTAAGGGAATAAACAAAAAATGGGAATTCACACATCATACTTTAATATAGAATCATACGCTCGTTTGTTTTTGTGTAGTGCGTATTCACTTTTCACTACCTCTAAACTATACTTCAAAACACAATTTCTTAGTCATAATTCACGTAGTTGCGCCTCATATTTCACATATAGATCTAAGTTGTAGTGTTACTTTTATGAAAACTGAAAAAACAAAACAATTGGGTAAGTGTAAAAAATGAATAAATTTATTTTTAGATAAATTTACTTACTGCATCACTTTCGATAGGTATCAGGGAATTTAACTAGCATTAAAAGAAAACAGAAAATAATAAAATAATGTTACAAGTTTTGACGCTACAGTAATTTATACCCCAATTTCATTCTTCTTACTGATAGTTGCGTCATCCGTTACTTGCCAGTTCCCCATTAATCTTGAAATTCGTATTTATTCTTACTCGCAACTGTTCCAAAATTCTAAAAAAATTCAAAAAGAAATGGTAAAAAATAATTGCGACTTATTATTTACAAATGTATTTTGAATGCGATGGTAATTTACTTTGCTTCCGTCACATTTTTAAGTTAGTAAATCAAAATACTGTATGAACAATATTTTGTAAAAAATAGATGATTTTTCGCAACCTACTAACACATTCACATATAAAACATTGATTGCGGTACTTTTCTGACCCTATAGTGTATAACACTTAAGTGTTTCTGACAAGAAAGTATAAATGTTTCGTGCTTGGCACGATTCTGATGCCTCATGTAAGTACATTTGCCGTGTTCGAATCGAATGAAATCTCTCATCCGGAGTTTTTTTGCTCAAGTGATACGAAACACTTTCTTTTTCACATTTAATTGCACTGCCAATGAATATTAACAGGGGTATGTATTAATTTCTGTGAATATAAAAAAATGAGTATAAGATATGGATCATAACGGTAACGACTATCTCTCCGAGAGTTGAGTAAAGCTGTTGCACAGTTTTTGCATGCACCTCGAGTACATGGGTTGCTCGATAGTAAAGCACGAAAGAGCATGCGCTGCAGAGCGGAACTTTTATGAAAATAAAATTCTTCATTAATTGTATTTGAATGTATCTAGTTACTTGTAGCGATAAATTTGCTTAGTGATACAGTTTTTGTTTTGGAATTAAAAAGATGTGACATTTTCCAATGTAATTTACATTGCGATAGCACTGTCGATAATTGGATAAATTAGTTCTGTGCTTTTCGTGCAGATTGAGCACGTTCCTTCTCCTTACGGGAGGTACCTTCTGGAAAGTAATTTGGTAATAAATATTATAAAACAAATAGGAATATCGAACCTCATTTGGAATTCCAAGTGGTGGAAAACTTAACAACATAGAAAACAAAGAAAATACAAATTTTGATGATTGTTATTATATGTTATAGTAATTAAAATTATGTGAAATAATTGCAATAATTTATTATAATTTCTTTGTAATAATAATTTAAATTAAAGTATAGAAATTAATAAATCTATATTTGAGTTCCATTCTTGTAGGGTATGTGGTACCTACAGAGTCAGAATTTAACAGATCAATTCGTATAGCCCAGTAATTACTGCAATTGCCATTCTATCCAGTGATGTGCCGATTCTAACATTTCTGCTGAATGATGTCGTATTATAAATAGATTAAATTTTTGCAATTGTAGATTTCAAGTAAATTGATGTATTGTCTGACATATTGCTTGTTTTGTCTGTTTCAGGTAACACAGAATTCTTCTTAAAATTTAACAACATATGTAAGTACGAAGGAATATTTGAGTATTACTTATACTTTCACAATTTAGATTTTACGTTTAGATTTGTTTTGATGTCAGAGTTAATAATAACTGTTTATTGTTTGTATAAAAGTGATTACGCAGAAAATATCTGCAGGTCAATGAAATTTCGAAATATTTTATTATTGTTTAGTTATACTTTATTACGAAATAACGCAATCAAATATTAATTTGTTAACGGCAATCACATAATCAAATTACGGACTGTCCTTAAATTTAGAGAATATTCAATTCCCTTTGCACGCCATTATAAAAGAAGTTACCGGACTTAAAAATATTATTTTAGGAATTCAAGATTTTAGGAATTTTTTCTGATGAAACCTGGTAATTTTTTCTAGTTGTTTATGAAGTATTGTATGCTTCAGTTACTTGAAGTAATATATGTCAAAACTAAAGTTGTACTTATATGCTAAGTTTGTTTAAACATACAGGAGAAGAACTTTGTGAAGAGTTTCGCAAAAAATGAGTGTGAAAATGCGTTCAAATTCAGGACTAAATTGAGACGTGGAGGTAGCAAACACAAAGAAATTACATGACAAATTAACACATGACTAAATTAAACATGTACTTCTTTTCTTATATTTTCAGTGAAATAATTTCGTTACTACTCCATTTTCTTGTCCTTTGAAAATTTATTTCTGAAGGAACTCCAGATTTTCAGTATCAAGGGTTTTTAAAACGTTTTTTCATCGAAATATCGAATAAAATTTTATCTATTATTGCAATATTTTTCTATCGTATCAGCCAATCAGACTATTTCAGTCAAGAATAATAATTGAAATAAATATAATAAAGACAAATTCCTTTAAAATATTGCTTAGTAAATGCAAAGAGATTGCATAATGAAGAAACGAATCATCGTCTCTTGTCAATTATAAGATATTTGCAACAGTTAGAGTTCCCAATTTATATTTACATTTAGATAACTTAGGATGCTAAAATTTAACAATTATTGACACTAATGAACAACCAATATATATGTACATTTGTTGGAAGTGGTACATGATGGAGAATGGAAAACATTGCCAATTTTACAAAAGTTAATTAAATTTTAATTTTCAAGAATTTTTTCAAGAATTTTCAAATGAGTGAAACATAATATCCAAATATTAAATTTGTTAGATATTGAGTTGTAAAGAGATTTTAAAAGTTGTAATAATTAAATAAAAAAATAAGAGAGAATTTCAATGTTTAGCCTTATTATTCCCAGTTCATGTGGGGTCGGCGAATGGGGATGGATATGATGCTTCGTTAATTGTAGCTGGGGAATATTCATGGCGCCGGATGCCCTTCCTGACGCGCCTCCCCTGAAGCGGTGATTGTGAAATGAAATGGGTGTGAATGATTATGAGTGAATGTTGTGGTGGAATGATAGGCAGGGGAAACGGGAGAACCCCGAGAAAACCTGCCGCGAGCACCGCTCCGTCCACCACCTCGGATTCTACTTGGATCGGACCGGGTTTGAACCGGCGTCCCCAGAGGTAGAAGGCGAGCGCGTTACACACTGCGCCACGGGTCGCCCTTAAGGGAGAATTTCAATATCTAAACTAATTACATTATTATTGCAAGAATTTCGTTTCCCATGGTTCCAACTTTGTAACAAATGAAACATTCGAGCGATTTATGAAAACTTTTCATGGCATTTATTTCCGGTAATCATTTTGAAAGATTATGGAAATTGCCTACAAGAACTATGATATGGAGCCGCAACCATTAGGAAGCCGATGTAATAAATGACAATAGAATTAAAGAGCAATTTTCTTTATTTATAAAAGGACTATATCATTTGATTATAAATAAAGTGCCTGAAATACCCTCCTAAATATTGAAGTTACTGATCGGTAGATGTAGAATTTCTCTCTCTTGTGTTGATAAACATACCTCTTCGATTTTCATCGCCCATTTTGAAGGCAGCCAACAAGCTGTTTCGTTCGTTATGACGTTGTAGACGAGGAAGAGACAAAATTGTATAAATTAATTGTTTATGTTGAGCACAAATGATCAAAAGACGTTTCAATCCGGTTTCATTTAGATAATGTCAACCATTTAAGACAAATGGCTTAGAAAGTGACAATGGTGAGTTTTAGAAGTACACCATTCCAGTTGACATAAAAGGAGTGTTTCGCCATTCACGGCAATTAATGACAAGAGACTTGTCTCATTTCATACTTTCGTAAAGAGAAAAGAAAATTGTAGACATCAAGTAAGTGCTCCGGGATATTAAACTGTACTTAATTAAATTGAAAAACAAGTCTGAAGTATTAACGGTGAACTAAATTAAAGAGATGTGTTTAGTTAATTAAATGCTCATTTAATACAAAAAACAAACACAAATATCTTCTGTTTACTTGAATAATCACATACCCTTAATACTCTTAACTACTTTAAAAAATTTGAATTTGAAATAACCTCGACCAACCCAGAACCAACACGACGAAAACTATGAAATACACGAATCTAATCTTACGTGTATATTATACCATAAAAAGGATTACATGAAGAGGATTATATATTATGTATGAGGAAAGAAAACATGAAATTGATTCTCAAAGTCACTGATCTTGTAGTGAATTATAAACTTTTTACAGAATGGTAATGATTCTAAACCTATTTCTTCTTGGGAAATTAAGTTCCTCAAAAACACAAAAATTAATTTATGTTTATCAGTGGGATAATTTCATGCTTATTATCCATTTTTTCCAATGATATGCTCTTCAGTTTAAAGATTTCAATAATACCAAAAATAATAACTTAATAATGTTTATTAAGTCATGTTCTTTAATTATAACTACGTGAATGTTAATCGTTTAAATTATTATTTCTTATTTTATCAAAATTAGTATTATCAATTCTCGATATTTGCGGCAAGAAAATATAATTCAGGAGAAAACTATTTTCGAGGAAACTGTCAATTTATAACTGACATGTGACATGAATTGATTTTTGAGTTAACATTGTTAAATAATTTTCATGGACCATTAATTATGCCCAAAATTGTGTACAATAGATTTGTATGAGGAAATATTTGAATTTTATAATTTTAAAGATTATTAAAGAAGAAAGGTTTACACAGGAGAAAAAGCGTCGGACGATGATTTAAAAAATTCTACATAAAGTAAATAACTGTAAACCCTATGAAACATGAGTATTACAAATTAATTGTGTCATACACTAGAAATATCGATATTGATATTCTCACAGAAGACTGGTGTGAACCATTTCCAGTTGACATTTTGGACAGTAATGAAATACATCTTTATGCGTGGGAAAAAATTGATGGTATTGATAATAATTCATGGCTACTACTTTTGGTAATTGCCCCTTTCTTTAGGAGAGGTCAACTGGAAATGAATTCAGTCAGTTAGCGGGGATTTGTTCCCGGAATCTCAATCAACAGAGCTTCAAGGTCGTGTACTCTGGAAATGAGTCTAGTGAACTATGTTCGATCTATTACGCAATAGATATGTCAGGGTCATTGTGGAGAATCGTTCAGCTCCGAAGCCGTGTTTCAACCGAGCCGCTTTTACGCTCCAAATATTCCCTGTGATTCACGGTTGAGAAAGGTTAGCAAGAGTTACAGTTTGGGGAATGAACTCGAATGTCGTAGTTATTTATTCACAGTCACTGCCTTCATCACTGAATTATCCACCTCCCGTACCTCCGTCGTCCAGATGGAGGTCCTCTTCGAAAGAAAGATGTCACCATAACGTGAGTTGTTCTACTCGATAGGGGTTGTGGATTCAAATGTTTGTACACACCACATTGATTTTCTTGGTAAATTAATGACCTGAATTATTATGTATTAACAACAAATGTATCATAAATTATCCAAATTTATGTTAAATAGTTACAGTTTTCATCCATATGTGCTCATTTCAGAAGAAAGAGTTTATGTGCATCTTCTTCATATATGTTATATGCCATCCTAATGGAGAATAGGAGAACATTCCGACCCACCGTGGTTTCAATTTTGGCGTAAGGAATGAAAGATTCACAAAAGTAATATCACTCAATTACACAATTCTATCACACCACCACTCCAATTTTTATTTTATGATATTAGCATTTGCATGTTGCTGGAGAAAGATCAATACTTGTATTGTCATATCAACCTCCATGACAAACTCTTATCAGGAAAAAAACCGAAGCAAAAACAAAAAATACGATGTTTTCTGTTCGTTTCAAATAACTGACCGGAAGACGTTTGCGTCTTTCTCGACTATAATTAGTTTGTTGATGATGCAAATTACTATAAGAAGTTTCATTGCTGTTCCTGAATTGCTGATTCCTGCTTTTGTTATCTCTTTTCGAATTGTTCAACTAAAGAAATTCTATTTAGTTGTGGAAATAGAAGTGAGAGATACAACAAATATTATACCGGAATATTGAGGTAAAATTAGTGACGTTTGAATATTTAAACTATTTCTGAGCCCCGTCGTGGCACGGTGTCAGCGTGATTGCTCGTCACCAAGTCATCCCGGGTTCGATACCGGCAAGACAAAATTTGTAGCTTTTCATTTCCTTGTCTATTTAAATAGCTGTGGTGCATGAGAAGTTCAGCCTCTGCGGCTAACAACCGTAGTTGTAACTTGGATACAGCAATCTGGATTCTGTGTAGACGCTGTTCCTCCTATCCCAAATTCACGATGTGGCTAGTGAGTCAACTCACAAACTGAGCGTTACAAGCACTCGTGAATTGAGAATACACACAAACTATTTCTGATGTCACCCGTACATTTGTGAACATGTAAAATGAATCAATCATTTGTAAAACAGGAAATAATATTAAAAAATGAAATTGTATATTAGAAGATAGTAAATGATTTCGAAACCGATACAAATTTTGGTCGATTCATAACACTAAACTAACACTGTCATGTTTCTATCTTTTACTTAGACTGGTGTTAATTAACCTTCTTATCGCACAGAATCTATTCTAGTCATTGTATCGTTCCTTTAAAAATGTTGACTTGACAGAATTCACTTTTTAGGAAGAAAATTCATAGGTGAAATTCATTGGAATGATCTATAAATAAGCACATACTTATTTTTTGTGCCATTAATTTTTTCCTGGAACGGTACCCTACGTTATTGGTATCATTCGTATTTTTAGTATACGTCGTAAAATGAGCAAAAATTCGGATGACTCTATCGAATGTGATTCATTAATTTTTTAAATAAATAACGGTACAGAAGCAAGCGCCAAAAAGCACCGAGGACGAAAATAATGTTTACGATTGATTATCAAATTGGGAAAACGTTTATTAAAAGATGATTTAACAAGGGAACTTCTAAATGTACGTTCACTTCTTTATAGATCTTTGTTCATCATTCTTCACAAACTAAACAAAATAATATGAATTTGGTACAATTTATCATAAAATTATCAACACTTGTTGCAGTAATGAAGGAAGAGAATCAAAAGAAATTGAGGACAAACTTGAACCGAAATTTCTCTGTGTTAATTGTAGAAATTTATGAAAACATAAATTAATATAATATTACATATCAATTCGTCATTATGACTTTAAAGTTGCAGTATTCGAAATCTCATTCATTTGATTTAATGCAGTTTTGTTATATATAATTAAAAATTAAATGCTGTTCGTTGGTTAGCGAAACATTTGAGAACGGCTAGACCGAATTAGCTTATTCTTTTTTTAAATGTTCGTAACAGTCAGAGTAACGTTTTTAGGGAAAGAAAAATTGGAAAAGTTGCCCGGAAAATTGGAAAATTCGGGAAAAACTGAAAGTTCTTTTTTCTGTGGGATTTTTGTATGAACCCAAGACCATAACTCTCGGTTCGAACGATGGATAGCGTAATTCTTGTGTTTTGTTTTGTTCGTTGTGGTCCTGGAAAAATTCCAGGGAAAGAAAACTCGGGACAAACGAAGAAAAGTCGGAAAAATCGGACAAACTACAAAAATTATAATTTTTGTGTGCACTCTCGATCGTAACTGACAACAAAACGACATATTATTCCTAATGGTTCCAAGTCGATCACATTCCAGACACATCACACATTTCCAGCATTTCAGCGGTGTACTGCCGATAGAATTCATCTCTCATGTAAAATTTCCTATTGGCGTACTTCTGAATGTACTACTCCTCATATTGAATATCCGTAGTCACAATCGTTATTCGATAAATTTCTCATTTTTACTTTGTTTACACATTTAAAATATCTTTTCACAAATTCACAAAACGATCACAAACAAATTTATCGAAATTTGGGCAGGACAACGTCTGTCGGGTCAGCTAGTTTACAATAATTTATAATCGTATAATGTCGTGTTTCGAGATAATTTTATCAACAATAATCTAACTTGATAACACCCTTGAGATACATGGAAAGTTATACCGATTTTATTTCTTATCGAGTCGACATTTCACGTCTCATTATCGTGTGTTCACGGACCGTGCATCAATTCACATTCGATACCCAAGTTAGGAAGCGATCTTAGCTTCCTGGTTCCACTCGAGTGCACCTGCACGACTCTGTCAAACGGAGACCTCAGATCCATTTACCTTACCTTAACCTTCATTATTCTGAGAAGAAACATTCACCCTTTCCAATGAACTTTCTTCGGTTAAACGACCACAAGGGATTCTCACTGATAGAAATTCCGATATTATTTCCGGGATCATAAGATACCTGGGATAGAAACATTGGTATATTTGAATAATGATATAAATAATGATATGGGAAAATTCTATTATTTTCTTAACTTGAGAGTAATCAAGTTTACTTCATATTGTATCATACGATAAATGAATTGTATTCTCCATCGTTACTCCAGTGTCTTAGCTGAAGTTATAAATGAAATATGGAGATCTGCTAACCACATCTCCCTTAATTCTTGGTGGCCTAAGACGGTAATTTGAAGGAAAAGGAATGAATAGAATTCATGTGTTAAACGGAGATACAGGTTGAATCAGAAAACCATTAGGTCTCCATGCCGTGGATACAGAAATTCATCTAACGCACTTGTGACCGTAACCTTGAAATCTGTGAAGAGGACTACAACGTATCGTCGATAGTGTTCATATTTCGATAAAATTGTTACGTAATGAATTATGGCTTATTCGTCCCTATAAAAGAGTTGATGCTCTAGTTTATTATGTACTTTAGAATACTAGTACATAATGATCTGGTAGGTAAATCTGCTTCCCCTTTAAATAATATACGAGGTATGATAGAGAAAATAGAAGGTTATTTCTACACCTAGGAACGCAATACCTAGTCATATATGTAACTGCAAATTTGGACTGAAATGGGAAGGATCATTGTACTTTACAAACATATTGACATTATATATGTATTATGACTCGCAACTAACTTTTTATCTTATCTAGGAATTTTTGCTGAAATTTTTGAATCCGCCTCTGGTTTAGGGCCCTTGATCGGAATTGATGGGATGGTCCCTTGCTTGCTTCCGGAGAGTAAATTAGTTTATTGTCCTCCACGTGGTCATACGCAATCTGTACTGTTTTTTGACAATAAATTTATTGTTTATTGTTTCCTTCTTTATTTCCAGGTTCTCATTTTTGCACTCCCCCCATCTTAACGGGTGTATCCGCTTCAACTTGCCCCTAGTTGCAACGGTATCTCGAATCACTATGGTTGCGAGGCTCACTAGTCTTCACTGGAATATACAGATATAGGAATTATTGCTTGTTTTAATGACTTTGTGATAGCGAATTATTTCGTACATTGTAGGAGGAATCCACGTACATTTGGATTTCTAGTGATTCTACGTACTGATTTTTATGCCATGCTCAATTTCATAATTATTCTTTAAAAAGAAAAAAAGCATTTAAATGATCGGGGAAGGAGAGCTACGGGGACGAAAATGGATCACAAAGTCTCGGGTTTTATTCTACTTTACAGTGGTAATACACAACCAGTATTAAAAGGACTTGGTGAAAGAGAACTTTTGTGGGTTCACCAAAGAGAATTAAGGAATGGACTATTTTAGCTGCGGTTTATGTAATTTAAAATACCACAGTCGCTACCACTACACAAACCACATGATACTACCACAACTCTCGCTCTTCACAACCAAAACGATTCCGACCACATTTGAGGTAAATATTAAAGAAACTAATTTTTTTAAATTATCAAAATATTGGATGAAAACCTATTTCATAACAGATCAGAAAAAAAAATTAAAATCTGGAACGCGAAGTAAATCGTAAAATCAATTCTTGTTATTTTATTTATACAAAATTTTAGTTCCAATTTACGTAGAAATTGTATGTAATTTACGTAGAAAAATGGTTGAACAAGAAGGTCACCTCACGTAAGAATATAATTTTCTAAATTTTAGTTTGTCTATTTACGGAGGCATCTTCTCGTGACTATGGAAAACGTCAGGATGATACGAATGTAGGAACAATATAATAAAAGTGGAGTAAAATCGTAGTATCGAACAAATACCGCTTAAATCAATAACTATGTCCGAGTGTTCACATGAGTAGGCGTGATAACTTTGCTTTCACATTATTATGAAAAAAATACTCACCTTTCCGCTTAAAATTCATAACAGAAACTCATGGCACTGAACACCCTATATAACACTTAAAATATTTAGTGTTAAAAGGAAAAACAAAAAAGCTTCAAAAACAAAATCATAATATGTTATAATTATGTAACAAGGTGATATACTTAGAAGATGAATCGGTTTCAAGATATTTATGATCACATTACATGGTAAACTCTTAAACATCATAATTACAGATTCAATTAAAGATTGAATGAATTATCTTCTACATTAAACTCTTTGCAATAGCTTTATAAGCTAATTTAAAAAAGCGCCTAAATTTTACCACCGTGTAGTAAATATTTAATGTATCTCGAAAACCGTGGGACGTACATGAATGCGATTTAGCAATCTGTACACAGAATTTACAGACCAATCCAAATCATTCTATGGATATTTTTAAAATTTTGAGTTTTAAGACAGCGGAAGTGGAGCGCGGCGTGTAAGTGAAGTCGGTATGAGCTTCCCATAAAAAGGCTTCTATTCCCAATGCACTCAAAGCCAAATGTCTAGTATGGTTTCGATGCATCAATATCTTCGTGAGTTATCGGGGGAACAAAAATCTTAACATACACACACATATGCTTTCGACATCGTCGCCAAAATTTGAAAATAGGCTCCTAAAGCCAATCAGCAAAGATCTGAAAATTATTGTTTCGATCCATTACAATACTTTCCGTGCACATTCTGTGAAATTGGAACATAAAAATAGTTGAAATCGTAGGAAAATATACTTATCAAGTAATGGTCTCATAGTTCTCGTAATCAATTTAACTCGGGACTTTAATCGGATTCTGCTTCGATAAACACTTGTAATCTGAGGTCCGTAACACCGTGAAAGAGCTCAACGGCAAGATTCATCGTTTGAAACGATCAGGGGAGCACGTTTGAGAATTGAAATGGCTTTACAGATAGAATTAGTTGAGAAACATAAGAGTTAGACAAGAATGATCAATAGGAGATCTAGGTCTAGAAATCCAAAATGGAATGTATAGAAAAATGAATCGATTCGAAAGGGAGTTTGAGTGATTCTATTATCGATGGATCATTAGGAAAATTGGATCACAGGTTTTATAAATACGTTCTTGGTACAGCTTGGACTGGGGTTAGTTTAAATAGACTTGTTTTCATAAATTCTCACCGTTCTCTTAGAATGAACACATCTCGCCAATGTCGTTGCAGTCGTTCATAATACTTTTTTCTATTCTTTTTTCATTTTAGTGACTGATACACCCGGTTCCGTATCACTATGATATTACCCGGGTTGGAATTCCTATAATTTTCCGAACACATCTTTTGTCTCTATCTTGTATTGTTCTGTGGTATCCTATACCGACATGCTTTTGATCATGTGCCTGATATGAAGCATTTTTGCAATAATCTCTTGAAAATCCTGAAATGTCTTCTGTGTCTGTAATATTTTATTCCAATTTTTGTCCGCGCGTACTCTTCCTCTCCTCAATATTCTCATCAGCTCCCCGCGTTCGACATCGTTGCACTGGCAGTCATAGGGAATATGTTCCACATCCTCTACCCCCATCCCACAACACCATATCTCTGTATCTGTCAAGTTAAAGCGAAACAAAGAGCTTGAAAAATTTCAGTGTTCCGTTAGTTCTGGTAATACTTGGTGGCTCGGTGCAAACCATTCACGATGCTTCATAACAGATGTCACATCCGGTATAAACTTATGTAATCTGCGACCTTCTTTAGTCACATCCCAACGTATCTGCCAACACAACATTAACTTCCTAGTGAGTTTTGTACGCCATCCCTTATCGTTTCCTTCTATCTTCCCTCTATCAAACGTTATCAAAGAACCTGTCCGCAGCATGTATCGCAATGCATGCTTCTGAATCCCTAAATCGAATGGTAAAATCCCTCAAAGTTCTTCCAAGGCTGTTCTCTGGCACCCGCTGCAGTGTATCAAACATGTGCGTCGCAGGCTACTCAACCACCGTTCGATGTGGCGATTTCTCACCCGATGTTGCCACACGGTTGCACAATAGATGATGATTGGTAATATCGCTCCAACGTATCGACGTCTTAGATCTTTTGCGCTGATTGTCTTTTTACTTATTTGATTTGTGTGATTTTTTGTACGGAGTAATACAGTCGTTTCACCATTTGTTGGAGGTAGTGTACATGCTCCGCAAAAGTCAGCTAATTATCAAGTAAGAGACCCAAATACTTGAAGCTTGTTACCAATCGTAGGCGCCATTTCTTTGCTCGAATTATCGGGGCCCTCCCTCCTTTTGGAAAACCGACCGTTTTAGTCTTCGAGATACGTAGCTTGTATAACTCACTAATATCTTCAAAACACCCAAGCTCGTTCATAGTACTATAGCATCCCTTTAATCTGGCAACCATGCGACCAGAAGCTTGCTGATTTAGGGATATTTTCGGAATATAGAGGATTCTTCTGTTGACGGGATTTCATAATTAATGAATGAGAGAAAATTAAAGAACGATAATTCATAATAATTCGCGTACCTATGCGTCGGATGCAACCGGGCTCGCCGGAACGGGGCGGAACCGGGCTTCAGAGCTACCAGCATTGGAGCCGCCTNGGGTGGACGTTGCGTACGGGCTTGGGAGTCGAGGCGGGTGGAGCAGTGGATAGCTCACCTGCGACCAGAGCAGGAAGTTCCGGGTTCGAGTCCCGGTCCGTCGCAATTTTCACCTGTTTGTTGACGTTGCAAACACTCCTCCACGAGTAGGTACTCGGAAGTTGCGAATTAAAAAATACATATTCTGTTGTCTAGAAAAATTGTGAAAATAAAATAAAAATACCACAACATCCGACTTGGTATTGTTGAATATTACAAAAAGAATCAAGAAAAATTATCAAAATTTGTCAAAAATGTATCCTAAATGGATCTCAGTCGCTGACTGAGAGCGATCTTACAATGCAACAAACTTTTGAAACTTTTCCTCCACTGTTATGCAAGGGACTTTAAGCTCAGATCACTGAATAAATTCTCGAAGGATTCGTTTCAACAGATAACTAAATTTTGAATTTTTACACCTGAGGTCCTTTTAGAATGTGCTGATTTAATTTACAAAAATCAATGCAGATAATCATGTGACATGAACACCAGTTGAAAACAACTTTTTTAAACTAACGGTCAATGCCGAAGATATCATACAATTGTGATGTAATTTATGTGTCTTAACATATGTAGGTATTATTATGTATGTGTTCATGTATGTATATATTTATGGATTTCTTATTTATGTATGAATTATTATTATGTATTAATTGATTGTGATCAGGTGCAGTAATAGGCCTGATGCCTCGAGCCTCACCATACAACACATCAGCTTATTATTATTATTATTATGACTGAATGAATGTCTTCCACAGCTTGAAGCTGGATCTTTTTCCACTTGTTGAACGAACTTTGTTCAGTTCAATCAAGTTCCTCTAAAAAAATTCGCAATATGTGGCATGTGATATTATTATTATTATTATTATTATTGCACACATTCCGGATTAAAGAGGTTTCACTGTACATACTGTGGTATTCTCTTGTCATTCGCACTATATTCACATTCACCTTTCTTGTAGTCACTTCTGAATGCCTCAACTATTTCCTGTCACCCGTCACTTCTTCCGGTGAGCATTCACTTCTATTTCTCTTTCAACTTTTGTCATTATTGTTGTGCGTCATCGTTGCGTCACCAAAGCCCCGTGTCTGCACGACCGACGCCTCCGCTTCTTCCGCGTTCTGCCTTCACCTTCACCACTCACGAGGGTCGTTGACCTCTGATGTGGAACAAGAGTAAGAGGACTCTGTGGCCGTGGCCGTCACGGTCACGCCGCGAGAAGAAAGCGGACGTGTAACGTCGCCAGTCGCTCCGACGCAGCTCTTTTTTCATCTCCTCCACCTTCTTCTTCTCCTTCGCCTCGTCCCTTTTTTTTGTTTCCGCGACGCAACTGCATCGCGAGCGAACTTAAAAGTGAAATTATTAATCGCTACCGTGAAGCGGTGAGCTCCGTGATGAGCGGGGTGGGGTCTCGATGGCGTCGGGAGTGAGAGGAGGAGTCCTAGAGGAATTGCTTTCTCGTCGGATCTCCTCTCTCTTCTGTGGAGAAGGACACTTGACGCACGTCCTTTCCTTTCATTCCAAGAGGAATTTCTTAGTGATGGAAGGCGGAGGACATCACGTTGTATTTGTCTCACGGAGACACAACCACGTTTCCGAAACGATTCTCGATGACGTTTCGTCTTTCACGTCCTAAGATGCATGCGTCCAGGATTCCACGCCCTCGTCGGAGACACTCTGTTAAAGCTTCTTCTCAGAGAAGTTTATTATTCTAATTACTTACTAGATGGACGTTATACTTACATTACTCCATGCGTATATTATAAGAGGAATATACTGGAAGAGAAACATTTTGTCATTCCACATTTTCTGATCTGAATTAATGGACCTGTATTCATTCGATGAAGTAATATGTTAGAGTAATAAGTTGAATAATCTTACAATAATTTATTGCTTGTTACATTTGAATAAATGAACTCGGATAAAATTGCAATTTGAAATAAAATTAAGTTGCCGAGATATAGTGGATTCCTAATATATTCAAATATAGGTTGTTTTTGACACACGACTACACTGGAAACACCACATTAATCATAGGATAATTATTACCCGAAAAAGTACATCAGTCCTCATCAAAAGTTATCTTATCCCTTCGGAATGTTCTACCCTTCTGCGTGTATCAATTATTAGAACTCTCGTCCTTAACACACAATTCACTTGGGAATCAACTGCAAAAAGTTATTCCAGGTTCAATTCCCGGAGGAAAATGAGGAAAATGAAAGATACCCTAGCCCTAATAGCGTCGGGATCGAAAAGAATAAGAGGTGACCAAGGAAGGTCAGGAAAGAGAAAGGAAGGATCCCAGCACGAGTAAGTTGAAGTAATGCAAGACTCATCTCGGGGCCGAGTGTTTGCAAAACACGTACACTACTGATAACATAAAAGGACCCATTTATTTTTCTAAGTCCCACGCTCTGACCAGTTTTGTATCTGTTAGGTTTGCAACGCCTCCCTCTTCTTGCTTCACCTTCGACAGGGGAAGATTCGTTCGACCAATCGTAGGTCTATTTGAAACGGCGCTCATATTTGGAAGACATATGTGCGGCGGGTAAATCGTAACGAGATAAAATGTTTCATTACACCGCTATTAAAGAAATATTTTGTATTTTTTTATTATACACATTTTGGACTTCTATAACAAAAATATTCTGTATATTCTTGACTTCAATAAACTTTACCATTCTCTATATTTAAACGACATCTCGAGATTCGTTGTCTCGCAAGGTCTTCATAGGCAATGTAAA